>ML777854.1:682665-699245 GCA_009831015.1 Picea engelmannii | reverse complement strand
TTTGACAGGCCTGTTTTGTATCAAACAAATTAATCCTTGATTCGAGTCATATAAGATACGATGTAACCATAATCATCAACCATAATCGACCCAAAACAGTAATCAAATGTAATCAAAATCGAAATCTTAATTATAATTTGTTATAGCTGTAGCAATACATAGTCGTTTCAACAAAGATAAGTGATCTGTAGATTATGCATAAGATTCTGTTTGTGATCAAAATTGAGAAAGGTTGTCACGATATACTCAAAACGAAATATGCGTGGCAGCATTGACCAAAATTATCATCGATTTCAATATCAGAGTATGACATAGTAAAAAACAAATAGTATTGCTAACTGTAAACTGGACATCAATCGAATGAGATCGGGTCTAAGACAATTATGGATGAATCATCATTCTGTGTATGTCATTTTGGTTTCACTCATTCCTTTGTGACCAAATTACACAGTCATCTCATAACAGAACAGGGTCGATTTGCCTCACGGATTGAATGGCTAGTAATCGGGTTATAGTTACGAATTGCATCGATCTTCAATGTAAAACAAAACACCTTTTTTAAACAAAATCAACATCGTATCTGTGTGGATCAAAAACCAAACGGAGATTAAATGGTAACAGAGCAATCATCGCTTATGTACATGATAACCAATTTGAATTAAAAGATAGATCATGTTCCAAAATCTAAAATACAAAACGGCTTTCTAAAATAGAAGCAACCGAGCATTATATCATAACTAAATTTAAACAATCAAATCCAGAATATGATCATTTAGAATCAAAATCCAAATCCAATTCAAATTTTAAACAATATTCTATTTACCAAAATAAACCATGTACAACAATGCATGTCTATGTAACCGAGCAAATGGATAACGAACACAAAGCTCATGATTTTGCCATATAAATGGGCGAGGGTTATACCAGGTAGATTGCTGAGATTATGCCAGTTTGGAATTGACAATTGCCGTGGCCGACTCGACATTCTTGAACAGGATAGAGCCAGTGGTTCATTGTTTCTTGTCGAAGGGTTGCACCTTTGCTTCATGACCGGTGAGCCTAACCACTTGATTTTCTAAATCATGAATCCGGGTCTACAACATTGGCACATCGGTGTAATACCTCTCCAACAATAATCCACACTGGTCGCACGGGGCATCAGGGGTTTTCAATGACTCACCGAGGGTTCCTTGTGTTAATTTAATGCCAGGAAACTTAGGATTATCTTTTAGACAAGGTGGTAGATTGTTGACAAAATCGCATGCAGGCTTGTCACATAATCCTTCCGAGTAAGGATGCTCGTCGGCGAGAAATCGTTCGATTTCAGAATCAGAGCTTTCGCTGACCACGATAGGGTCAGCATTGGCAGAAGTTTTAGACTTGTTTCTCGCCATGCGAGAAATTAAGCGAGAGTTTTTCTTGCCTTTGGCATTAACATCAGCTTTAGCTTTAGGCCGATTGACTGTAGGCTTAGCAATCATATCCACGGGCAAGCTCGTAGGGGAATAGGGTAGCGGTTTGGGTAGAAAAACACTATAGGGTACATGGGTAGTCTTATTCTCGGTCACCATAGGCTTATCGACCTGCGGAGGGTTTGACACTTCAAAGCCATTACGACTAAGGAAATTACCCCAAGAATCACGACGTAAACCCATCTCATACACCATACACATTTTAATCAATCCCATATGGAAAAGGCTGGTATCGGCCTGACTGTGTTTGTAACGTTTAGCCATTTTGAACAGGCTTCGGTGTAGGTAATGGGGCATGCTAAGTTCGAAACCCATAAAAACCATCAATAAACGAAGGTGAAACAGGAAAACAAACCCATACCTGCCCTCGCAAGTAACAAATTGTTTGATTATCATTAGGAGATCATACCAGCGTGGTTTTAACATCTTCGCAGGCAAGCCTCTGTCGCAAGAGTCCACTGTGCGAGACCAAAATAACAATGTCCATGGGACATTGTCAACCTTGTAGCTTTTCGACCATTTTTGTCCAATGACAGGCAGACTAGTTGCCAAGCTGAGAAACTGTTCAGTGATTTCAAGCTGGACATCTCCAACTTTGGCTCGGTAGCCATTGAATGACAACGCAAATTGCCGAGCCACAGTGAGGTTATAACCATCGAATTTCCTTATAAATCGAAGCCACCCAAACTCTTCTAAGTCGCTATACGCACCATCAAACGTCAACAGTGCTTGGCAACCGTTGGGCTCGGCCCTCACAACAGGATCCATAGTTTCTGTACATGGTAGGTTTTGATCTAAACGAAACAATGCACAGAGTAAAAAAAAACGATAGGGTTTGATAGTTGCATCGCTTGAAGAGACCGGAATTAATTGCATGCGTGCGAAGGTGGTGGGATTACCACCGCCATGCATTGTATTAATGATCATGTACAGTGCTGTTATAATCATAATCACTTAAACCATACGTATCGGCCAGCAAATAGGTGAATCATCACACCAACGTGTCATTCATCCGAATCTAAACCAACACCATAGGTGATAATCATGCGCCAAGTGTTAAGTTTAATCAACATGAAATCCAATGACCTGTCGTGTCAATTCAATGTTTCAAACCAATGCTAATTAAAACATGTCAATACATAGTTTGAAACTATTGCTCGTCCCATGTGATAACAATTTTCAAAACAATGTACCAAGCATCGAATCATGAAGTTGAAATCCAAAAGATTTAATCAAAGAACCTTTGTGAAACTTAAATGATTGCCATCGACCTTATGTATTCATTGCACATTCAAATGTTTACATTTCAAAGTTTTTAGAACATTGCAACCAAAACAAATCTCAATATAATCAATGAGTGAAGAGCCCCTAACAAGGATGAAAACATATAAGACCGAAATCAATCACAACCTTTACAAAGTCAAATGTAATCAGATGATATTCATGCTTAAAGGCTTAGTAATCAAACAGATTCAAATGTGCAATCAAGGTAAGAGTATAAGTTTGAAAAAAAATCTTTTGCAGTCATGTAATAAACCGATGGTCAAGTTCAAAGACGACGATAGTCCAAACGATGAAAGAGGTGTTTTCACACTTTCAGTTGTGAAAATTGAATCGAAACCAACATTGCACTTGTCGCAAAAATGAATAAGATGTCTAGAAGCACAATGCGACGATGATTTTTTGTTATGAGACAAGGGGTGTAGGCAACATTTTTAAGAGCAATAAAAAAAAAATGAGTTGGCTGCCAATAGGGTTATAACAATTAGGAGTTATAGGTGTTATTCAAAGTAAGGGTTAGGATATGTATGTGTTAGAGTTTAGGTGTTGGAATTACAAACTTTAGGTGTTAGAATTATAAAGGTTAGAGGTTAGAATAATAATGTTTATTGGGGTTAGTTGGATAAGATTATAAAGGTTAAGGGATAGGTGTTATATCATTAATTTTTGGTGTTAATGGTTAAATGTGTTATGAGTTACAAGGGATTGTGGTTAGGGGTCATAGGGGATAGCTAAGGATCATATGAATTAGGGTTGATACATTCTTAGGAGTTACGAGATAGGGTTTATGTGCCATTGGGATTATAAGTTTAGTTGGGTTATTGATTAAGGGTAATAAGTTTACGGGGTTATAAGGATTAAAAATATGTTGTTATATGTTATAGTTTCTAGTGTTAAGGATAGTAATAACTACGAGTTAAGAGTTATAAGGATTAGTGTTGACAAGGATTAGGAATTATTAGTTATAGAGGTTAGTATTTTTGGCTAATATCTGTTGCTTGTGGTTTCTATAGATAGTATCTAGGGACAGTGGGAATCTTGCTAATCCATTCACACATGTCACTAATTAGATGACGACATATCTGGATACCTTAAGAGAGTCATAGTTACTCCCATAATTTACCCACGCTTGGTTGAATTTATTCACTTTCACATGTATAGCACATTGCGTCAGCATCCGCAGGGACCGTCGCAATGCTTTGTTTTAATTAAACAGTCAGATTCCCCTTGTCTATACTAGTTTTGACAAGGTTTAATATATATATATATATATATATATATATATATATATATTGATGGGTGTTCTATATGCACTAAAAACACACTAAAAACCCTCAATTAAATTGTCAACTCGGGGTAAGTAAACTTAGAGTTGTAGCAATATATATGCCAAGGCAGAAGGACTGTAGGTAGTATAGTCTAACTAAGGAAGTGGCTATCTAAGGACTAATCTATTCAAGAAAAAAATATTAATGAGCAAACCCTACTAAGAAACTCAAACTATGTACCCTAAGTAACCTTTAAACAAAGGATCGATGGATAGTCTTAAGAAGGAAAATGAATACCCTACTTAAAGATAACTAACTTAATCATAATAATAAGAAAAATAAAACTATCTATCTAATAAGCAATAACAATAGAAAACTACATTAATTAACCTACTCAAATTCAATAATCAACTATCCTATGAAAAAAAAAATAGACAAGCAAGCAACTACCCTATTAAAGCAAGTAAACAAGAAAGAAAACAACTAACTAACCTATGATAACTTCTACAAGAAGTAAAATAATTAAGATTACTCAATAAGTAACTAATTAAGATAAGAATCAAGTGAACTATATTCTTAAATTAAACTTCACAATTACTTCTAATTTATGAAAGGAAATCTACTGAATTGAAAACATTATGATAATAAAAGTAATTAACAACTAATCTTTAACCTATGATAAGCAAACTATTCCTTAATCTACCAAAGAAAAAAGACTATCTATCCTACAAAAGCAAGGAAACTATCTTCTAATCTATGAAAGCAAGAAAACTCAAATATAGTGTTGATGGTTATGTCTCCGGTGTCTTATAATATCACGATGAAATTTAACAATTAACAATAATTCAAGAGGGATAAACGCGATATTGACTTTGATAGAAAAGTGAAAAGTGTGAATTAGGCAATCTAGTGAGAACTTAGACATTATAGAAACAACATCAACTATCCTGCATATCCATGTGATTATTCAATCATGTATTAATCATCAACAGTATAAAGACACTATTCTAATAAATTCAATTGCATTCTATACTAATTAAGCAAACTCATACTACACTAAACTCAATAATCAACTTTGAACTGAAATTGCAACTTAGATTTAAGAAAGAAATTGCATAAAGTAAAATAAACTAGTCCTATTTTAACAATTCAAATTGCAAAAGAGGAAATGCTCATAAAACATAAATTAAATACTATTTTAGCATAGACAAGAATGTAAACGAGAAAACTAAATGACAATTTAAATAAGAAAATATAAATAACAACTAGATAAGCAAATTGAAATTGAAAACTAAAGACTAATAACAACCCACTCACCGAAGCCCTGTCAAAGAAATCATGAATTAAAAACTTTGTTTTAAACTCTGTTCTTAAACTCTATTTCAGCATAAAAGAAAATCTAATTTATCATCTAGTTATACACAGGGTTAGTATCTAAGCTTGCAATATTTTCTCATATCAACTAACATATCATTGCATATTAATAATATCCTCCATAATAACCTACAAAAATGAACTAAACTAATTAAATTATAAACATCAATTTATACAGTAAAGAAGCATAATGAAAAACTCATGTACAGGAAATAAACAAAATGACAATTACACTACTCAAATTCATAAGCAAGCTAACTAATTGGATATAAACCCTAGACTTCTGGTGCCCCCCCCAGCAAGTCGTGGCTACTCCTCAAAGGCGATCCACGAGATCAACAACACGAATTCAACATTAAAAATCCAAAACACAGTCTTTACACAGTTTTAGCAAAATGAAAATAGAAAAATAGAGTTGAATTGTCTTTGTCTCTCTAACACTCTAGTTAACAATTGTTTGACCACTGAGGTGGTATTTATAAGTTTTACAAGCTGAGAGGTTGATCCTCTCTAGAAACAAAAAATCTCATTTAAGATTCCCTAACTGCCGGTGGATTCTAGAAATAAGGCAAGCCAATAATCGCCCAACATAACAACCCAAATTGAGTTGTCATAAATTTAGTAGCTGGAGGCCATGAGCACAAGAAAAACCCATGTCTCTGATTCTCCCATCGTTGGCTATTGATATGATAACCACCAAATCGCCGATGGTTTTTGTGCAGGACGGAGTACTGGATGGAGTACTGGACCGAGTGTCGAATGGAGTACCAGATGGAGTGTCGGATGCAAAAACAAGCTGTGATTTTGCCCCGTGACACACAAAACCCGAATTAGTTCCCTGGAATCATAAAAACATGATGATTTAAACTCAAAATCATCACAAAACATGAATCATGCACACTTGGTGTGAAGCATAGTGATTTGACACAAAAGTTCTTCAAAAGCTCTTCAAAACAGGAAAACACATATACATATTTGGCCAAAAAGGATCTAATTAATGTCATTAAATCAGTCATATCATGGGCTCTTCATTACCCCCACACCTAAGATTTTGTAGGTCCCACTGCAAACAAAAAGAAATTGCCCCTCATGACTAAGCTTGTTGAGGAGGATCAGGTTTAGAAGCTTCTCCTTCTTGATGTGAAGATTTGGTATTGTGCCTCTTTTGTTGCTTCAATTGTGCCTTGAGGTTGCGGTTGGATTTGGTCATCTCGTCAACCAATATTTGAAGGGAATTCACCTTTGCTTGGAGGACTGCATTATTGTGGTGAAGATGTGTGTCCATAGTCTTCCTATCTTCTAACTGTTGCAGCAGCTGAAAATTATCTTTTTGTAGATTTTCAATGGTTTGAGCAGAATCAGTTATCTCAGAGGAAGGATTAGATCCTTTGAAACATGTACAGTGTCTGTCATTCATAGGATTTGGGGTAGGCATCGGTGAGGTAGGAGTAATAGGGGGTTGATGATGAGAATTAGGTTCGGATTTTGTCTTTATTTGTGGCTTTAATTCATCTATGGTCACTTCCCTAAGTATTTTGTGAGGACTCTCGATATCGGTGGACACTTGGATAGGATCCGAAGTAGTCAGGGGTTTTGCATAAGGTTTTCCTCTTGTGCTCCAGGTACTCTTTGGAAAGGGTCCTCTATTGAATCGATTAACTCCTCTCTTATTGCTGGGAACTGTAGGAAAGTCTTGTTGAATTATTTATTGGATATTTTTGGGTGTAGGATCAAGAGATATTGAAGGCATCGGGGGGTTAACAATAGGCTTCTTGGTCTTTTTGCCCGATGAGGCTGCAGGGGTTTCAACAAGCTTCTTGAATTTTTGTTCCAGTAAAGAAATGGCTTGTGTAGGAGGGTTTGGAGTCCTTGGAGAGTGGGGTTTGGATGGATAAATAGTCCTTAGATCCAATGTCTCTTTTCTAGTCTTGATTGTCAAGTGAGGGTTTGAAAATTGATAAATGAACGCATCCCAAGTTTGCCCCTGTTTTTTCAATTCGGCTAAAACAAGGAGTTTGATCAGGCCATGGTGAAAGAGGCTGTTGTGGGGGTTGGTTACATTCTTCCTCACTTGAGAGGACATCTTCTCCAAGCTCTTTAAAAAGTAGAAGGGGAAATTCAATGGTTTATTGAACTAGAAGTGAGCTAACAATCTAAAATGACAGGCTTTAAAGGTGGAATATCTACCTTCACATGTGATCAACCTCATGATGACTATGAGAGGGTTGATCAGCTCCTCTTTTATCCACTCCTTGGAGTATCCTTTACCTCTAGAGATGTTCTAGAATTATGGTTTAAAAACCCTGTTATAGCTTGAGTGCAACAGCTGGTGGTTTTTAAACCATCTATCTCCCACTCTTGTAAGCTTCGTGGCCGCAACTATGGATTCCTATGAGACCCCAAAGGTGAGAGACCCCACGCGCACTGTCTTCCCATAAAAACCGAGGAAAAATTTCATTGAGATGCCATCATTGTGGCCTTGCAAGTGGGATAGAAATGGGCCCCAACCCCTGTGCAAAAACACCTCCCTGTATTGTGCAAACTCAGGGATGGCGAAGAGGTCTACATAGGAAGACGATTGATACTGTTTGGGCATCATGATGGTATGAAGAAATGGAAAGAGGTGAACTTCACCAAGAGAAGGTGTGATCGGGCCAAGGAATGACACGATTTGAACAGAGGTCGAGCACAATTTGAACAGAGGAACAAATAAACAGTGGTTGAGAGTGTTTTAAAGTAGGGTAAAATGCAAATGGTAGAGGTGAATTGGAATAATAGGATAAACCAATCCCATTTTTGAATGCGCCTAGGGTGGAATTGGTTGCACACATGCGCGCACGAGTTTCCATGTGTGATAAAATTCGAATTTGAAGGCTCATTTTTGGGGGCAATATTAATGATGTGAAGTTAGATCAATGTCCAAGTCTTTTGACTTGGACATTTGATCATGGAAATGTCTAAGGTTTTCATCCTCAATCTTGATTGCCCTAAACCAATTCAATTAAATGTCATTGATTCCCAGTTACCTGAAATTATGGACAGTTACTGGTGTGTATATTCATATGGCACTTCATTCGACACCTCATATGACACTTCATATGACACCTCATAAAACACTTCATACAATACCTCTGTGTTAAATGCATTTTTACCTCCTGTAATGGATAGCCTGCAATCTTGGAATGGTTTTGACAGTCACAGTGATTAAGAGCAGAGGCAAAGTGTTCCTTTGTTATTGATTTTTCCACCATGCTTACTCAATCCACTCACATAAGACATGTAATTTCAATCCCATAATGAACATCCTGTAACGAAAATAATCCAATAAAGTGGTCTGTTAAGGATATGTAAAACAATTTATAACACATAGGGGATTTAGCATTTCAAAAATAAAATCACTGCTGATATAATAACCTGTATCATGAAAACAATACATAAATTTTTACAAAGGTTTAATTCTCTAGGAAGTGATCATTTTTAAACTCATGAGACCCTCCCCCACACCTAAGTATTGTGACACCTCACAATAAAAAATATAGGAAACCAGTCAGTTCTCCCAATAGCCGAAGATTTACAGCTTGTTAAGTGTAGAGACAAATTTCATAGATTGGTCTGACGAGACGGTTAAAAGATGGCCCCACCTATAGGATAAGAGATCCTATATATAGATAAGAAGAGGTAGGAAATAGAGTTTCAAGATAGTCTCAGAGTTAGTTCCTAATGGAAAGTTTATGGAGTTCATTAACCTTATCTTAACCATACATACTTCATGTCATTTTTGTCTACAAGTAATTATATACATAAGAACAAGTTTAAATTTATTATTTATTTTTTGTCAGATTACCATCCTCGCTAGGTAGAATGCCTTGCTTCCAGCAAGCCTGTTCAGTAATTCAACGGGTTTACCTAGTCATACCACATGTTGATACCTTCTCCCAGCAGACCTATTCAATATCCCGATGGGTTAGCCTCTTACACCCTCAGAGACTGACCTTCCATCTTTTAAGATTTTAGTATAAGATTGCTTTGTGCAAGAAGATGGGGGGACATCTCTGAAAACAACTTTTTCTTTCTCTTTTTTCAATTGGGATGGTATTTATGTTAGAGGATGACTTTCCGTTATATTCCTTAGTGATTTTCCTGATGTAAGGGGTACTTAAGTGGACATGGCCTATATAAAGATATGATATAATCAAGGTATTTAGTGTGTAGTGGATGGTACCATTGAGAAATAACATAAAGGTATCTCTAGGCTCAAATCACTTTCTTATTTTGTAAGTTATTGTGTTGTTTCCATGACTAACCACTAATAAGACCTCCTTGTTACTCTTTAATAAAGATAATTTACTCACTTACTCAGGTTTCTTGGAAAAACTGTATGAGATACCTCTAAGCTTGATGGTTATGGTATCACTTCCTTATATAGTGGTGAATATTTTCAAGAGCAACTGCTTTTTAAAATGCCTTAAAAAAAAGAGAAGATGAACATTTTTGCAAAAATATGGCTAATTACCACAAGTCAATATTCATTTGATGCTTAGCAGACAACAAGGTTCAAGTGTAACAATGTTTTGAAGAAAAAATCCTTCTTTTATATTTCCTTGAAACTGTCTACTCCCGATGAAATAAATACCTACAGAAATCTCTAGAATTGCTTATTAACAAAATTCAAAAACTATTTACATATGTGCAATAGAAAATTCAGAAAATATTCAAGAACAATGGGGGACTTCTCCATCTATTAAGGACAATGCCTTGTTAGTTGACATGACCTGTAGAAATTCTTCTTTGGAAATGGGCTTATGATAAAATTTGAGTCGGTGTCCATTTACTACAAAGGAGACTTGTCCATCATCAATTGTTTTGATTTTCACAACTCCATTGTCATATACAATGACTACCTCGTAAGGAACCAAACATCGGGTGGTGAGTTTGCCTTTGAAGGTTTTAAATTGGAAATCAAACAATAGATCCCAATCACTAGGTTGGAAGTGTTTCTTCTTAATAAACTTGTCATGCCACTTTCTCCTCTGGTTTTGCACTAACATGTTCATTGGATGGCATGTTTCTTGATCTCATCCAACTCATTCAATTGTAGGGCTCCTTATTTATGAGCCTCATCTAAGTTTAATCCCAATTCTGCGGCAATACGGAAGGTCCTTACTTGGAATTCTATTGGTAGAAGTACATGTTTCTTGTACACTAGCTCATAAGGGGTATGCCCAGTGGTGTTTCTCCAGGTGGTATGGTATGCCCACAAAGCCTCTGGAAGCCTATCAGTTCAATCCTGGTGATGTAATTGAATAGTCTTGGTCAAGATAGCTTCCAGAACTTTGTTTGTAGACTCTACCTAGCCATTAGCTTATGGGTGGTATGGAGAAGATTTACAGTGTTTAATCCCATATTTCTTTGTTAGCTCTCTCATCAACTTGGAAGTGAATTGAGTTCCTTGGTATGTAACAATTTCATGAGGGACACCAAAATGGGTAAATATGTCTTCATAAATGAATTCAACAATAGATTTTTCTGTAGCCCTAAATAGGGCTTTTGCCTCTACCCACTTGGTGACATAGTCTGTAAAAACCAAAATATAGTTCTTCTTGCGGGACATGGGTGAAATTGGTCCTACAAAGTCAAGGGCCCATTTTTGGAAAGGTTCTATCATAACTTGGGCACGCAAGGGAATTTCGTCAGCTGACGTAGTTCTTCCTATCCTTTGGAAACTATCACAACTCCTCACATACTTGGCAACATCTTTGAAAATGCTAGGCTAGTAGTAACCTGAATGTAACACCTTATATGTTGTACGTTTGTCAAACAAATGGCCACCACATGGTCCATCATGAAAACTTCATAGTATTTCTGGTACCTCATCCTCTTGAAAACATCTACGAATAATCAAATCAGGACCTGTGCGAAAAAGGTCATGGCCAACCCAAGTGTAATTATCACTTTGCATGATAATTTTATGCTTTTCATGAGGTGACAAATGAGACAGTAACTTCCTAGTAGCCATATAGTTTTCCATATCTACAAACCATGGGGTATTTATAGAGAGGGAAAAAAGGTGCTCATCTGGGAAACTATCATCTACAGGAATATCATCATCCTCATTTTTTATTTGTGAAAGAAAATCGGCTACCAAAATATCCTTTCCAGACCGATCAAGCACGATGATATTAAACTCTTGTAATAGCAGGAGCCACCTATCCGCTCAGCCATTAGTTATGGGTTTATTCATGAGAAATCTAATGGTGGAATGATCTGTATGTACAAATACTTTGTAACCTATAATGTAATGACAAAACTTATTGATAGCATGAACTACTGCCAAGAATTCCTTCTCGATAACTGTGTAGTTTAGCACATTTTTTGTTATGTGCTCTTGATGTGACCAAGCATGGTCACTTGGCAATACGGGTTCTTCCCAGTCCTCATTCTTGTATGGAAATTCAAGCCACCGTAGACTCTCCATGATAGGTTGGGTTGGAGGGTATATGGTGAGCTTATGGATAGAAAGTCCATTTGAGATGGTCATTTCTCCCTCTCTACAGCCAATAAATGCATTGGCTGTGGCTAACCAAGGTCTTCCCAAAATGACGAGATGGCCTTTGGTAGGATCCTTTGAGTGAATGACAAGAAATTCTATTGGGTACTCCCATGATGCTAAAGTAACTATGATATCATCTAGAATTCCTTTAGGTATAACCCTAGTTTTATTTGCTAATTCCAAAATGGTTGGGGTAGGTCTAAGAAGAGGTTTTAACTGTAATTGCTCCAAGGTAGTAGCGGTCATAACATTGATGGCTGCCCTTAGGTCTATGAGAGTATTTCCAATGGAGACCTAATTAATGGTTATGGTCACTACGGGGTTTCCTGGGTTCCCATATTTTTCTAGCTTTGGCTGCTCTGATATATATTCAGAAAGTTCTCCTATCAAATGTAATATTGGAGGATCCTTATGCTTCCTACTTGGATTCTTCGTACACAATTCTTTGAATACCTTACTATAGATTGGAATATCCTTAATGGCTTGAAGCAAGGGAATCTTGACACAAATATTATTCGAATCATTCAAGATGTCAAATTCTAGTCAGGTGGTAGGTTTCTTGATTATTAATCTATTTGGATAAGGAGGGGCCTTCATAATTTGTGAAGGTTCATTTTGGGGAAGGATGACACTAGGAGCCTATTGTGCTTAAGATATTTGTCTTGAATTTCTCTAAAAGGTTCCCTATCTCTACTCTTGTGATACCACCTGAACTACTGATTTTAAGTTTCTATTATAAGGGTCCCGAACATTCTTTCATTTTTTAGCTCTACTCCTTGAGTAATTCTTACACATTTCACATATTTCAGAAAATGGTTTATGAGAGATGTCACCTGATTCCATCAGGTTAAGAATCTCTAGGTATTCTTCTGAAATTCCCTTAAGGAAAAGATCCCTAACTGCATCCTCTAGGAGGTCATGGTATTTTTATTTCCGGGAGATATAACCAAATTGTTCCATATAATCCTCGAGGGTCTCATCTTCTAACTGTTGGATTTTGAAAATATCGTTACGAGATTCTTTGGTCTTGCAGTAGTCTTGGTACTTCTTAAGAAATATATCTTTCATGGATTCCCAAGACCTAATGCTGGATTCTCCCAACCCCATGAACCATCTTAGTGCGGAGTCCTTGAGGGTGGCAGGAAAGAGTTTTAGTTTCTGGGCATCCTGTAAGTAGTTGTATCTTCTACACAAGATGTCAAATTCAAATAGGAAGGTGTATGGATCTTCATTTATTTTACCATAAAAGGTGGGAAGTGTTGAGAGGAATGTTTTTCATGTTGACATTTGGGGTGGTGTCCAAAATTGGAAACCCGAAGGTAGTTTCGGTTTGGCTTCCAGCCTCTTCTTCCTCCCCGTGTCTTACTTTGTTGTGATCCCCCTGATCATCCATACTGGTTTGGTTTCCAAAAAGAGATTACCTCGGTGGTTTTATCTTTGAAGAAAATAAGGTTTCCCTCTGATGGAAAGGTCTTTCTACTGTTTGGATGTCTGCGACTCTACTCGAGCCGGTTGAGATTATTGGTGCCAAAGTTTTTGGGTCAATTTGAGAGATAATTACGTTGGCTGAAATACCAAAAAAAATATTCACTTGTTCAGGTTCTATGATGTCTTCAAAGTTAGGATCTCATGGTGATGGTGTAAAATCAAAGGTTTTATTGTTTGGTTTTGCGGAAGGCTCGAGTGGTCTTGCCTCTTGTTCCACTATTACTGATGCTTCAATTTTCTGCTCTATAGTACTCCCTGTCTTAGTCTCTTCAGAGACTGCTTTATCTCTTTGGGTTAAGCTAGCTCCTGTTTTTCGGTATCGATCTGCATAATTTATGAGTGAAACATTCCTTCCCCGAAAAAGGTCGAAAGGAACCTTGGTTGAAAGGTCTGATTTATATTTAATGTATCTACCTTTTGGGTCTCTAGGTATGTTCATGAAAGCAAACAAAAACAAAAATAAAAACTACCATTGGGTTTGGGGGAGCCTGCAATAGCATATGCACAAGTTCTTACCTCTCATCTTAAAGTTCCCCCACCACCAATATAATTCTAAGGTTTAGAAATGATCTATTTCCTAACTATTTCCTACTTTGAGACAACTCCCCGACAACGACACCAAACATGATGGTTGTTCTATATGCACTAAAAACACACTAAAAACCCTCAATTAAATTTTCAACCCAGGGTAAGTAAACTTAGAGTTGTAGATATATATATGCCAAGGTAGAAGGACTGGAGGTAGTATAGTCTAACTAAGGAAGTGGCTATCTAAGGACTAATCTATTCAAGCAAAAACTATTAATGAGAAAACCCTACTAAGAAACTCAAACTATGTACCCTAAGTAACCTTTAAACAAAGGATCGATGGATAGTCCTAAGAAGGAAAATAAATACCCTACTTAAAGAAAACTAACTTAATCATAATAATATGCAAAAGAAAATTATCTTTCTAATAAGCAATAACAATAGAAAACTACTTTAATTAACCTACTCAAATTCAATAAGCAACTATCCTATAAGAGAAAAATAGACAAGCACACAACTACCCTATTAAAGCAAGTAAACAAGCAAGAAAACGACTAACTAACCTATGATAACTTCTACAAGTAAACTAATTAAGATTACTCAATAAGAAACTAATTAAGCTAAGAAGCAAGTGAACTCTATTCTTAAATTAAACTTCACAACTACTAATTTATGAAAAGAAATATACTGAATTGAAAGCATTATGATAATAAAAGTAATTAACAACTAATATTTAACCTATGATAAGCAAACTATTCCTTAATCTACCAAAGCAAAAAGACTATCTATCCTACAAAATCAATGAAACTATCTTCTAATCTATGAAAGCAAGAAAACTATCTTCTAAACTATGAAAGCAAGAAAACTCAAATATAGTGTTGATGGTTATGTCTCCGGTGTCTTATAATATCACGATGGCATTTAAAAATTAATGATAATTCAAGAGGGATAAACTCGATATTGACTTCGATAGAAAAGTGAAAAGTGTGAATTAGGAAATCTAGTGAGAACTTGGCCATTATAGAAACAACATCAACTATCTTGCATATCCATGTGATTATTCAATCATGCATTAATCATCAACAGTATCAAGACACTATTCTAATAAATTCAATTGCATTCTATACTAATTAAGCAAACTCATACTACACTAAACTCAATAATCAACTTTGAACTGAAATTGCAACTTAGATCTAAGAAAAAAATTGCATAAAGTAAACTAAACTAGTCCTATTTTAACAATTCCAATTGCAAAAGAGGAAATGCTCATAAAACAAAAATTAAATACTATTTCAGCATATGACAAGAAAGTAAATGAGAAAACTAAATGACAATTTAAATAAGAAAAGATAAATAACAACTAGATAAGAAAACTGAACTTGAAAACTAAAGACTAATAAGGATCCACCCACCGAAGCCCTGTCAAAGAAATCATGAATTAAAAACTATGTTCTTAAACTCTATTTCAGCATAAAAGAAAATCTAATTTATCATTTAGTTATACACATGGTTAGTATCTAAGCTTTCACGCTTATCTCGTATCAACTAACAGATCATTGCATATTAGCGATAACCTCCATAATAACCTGCAAAACTAAACTAAACTAATTAAATTATAAACAATAATTTATACAGTAAATAAGCATAATGAAAAACTCATGTACAGGAAATAAGCAAAATGACGATTACACTACTCAAATTCATAAGAAAGATAACTAATTGGATAGTCACCCATACTGTTGGTGCCCCCCCCAGCAAGTCGTGGCTACTCTTTAAAGGCGAACCACGAGCTCAACAACATGAATTCAACATTAAAAATCCAAAACACAATCTTTACACAGTTTTAGAAAAATGAAAATAGCAAACATAGATGAATTGTCTTTGTCTCTCTAACACTCTACTTAACAATTGTCTGACCAGTAAGGTGATATTTGTAAGTTCTAAAAGCTGAGAGGTCGACCACTGGAAGGGTCGACCCTCTCTAAAAACATAAAATCACATTTAAGATGCCTTAACTGTCGGTGGCTTCTAGAAATAAGGCGAGCCAATAATCACCCAACATAACAACCTAAATAGAGTTGTCATAAGTTCAATAGTTGGAGGCCACGAGCATAAGAAAAACCCATGTCTTTGATTCTCCCATCCTTGGCCTCCGATATGCTAACCGCCAAATCGCCCATGGTTTTTGTGCAGGACTGAGTGTCGGATGGAGTACCGGACTGAGTGTCTGATGCAAAAACAGGCTGTGATTTTGCTTTGTGACACACAAAACATGAATTAGTTCCCTGGAATCATAAAAACATGTTGATTTAAACTCAAAGTCATCACAAAACATGAATCATGCATACCTGGTGTGAATCATAGTGATTTGACATAAAATCTCTTCAAAAACTCTTCAAAATAGGAAAACACATATACATATTAGGCCAAAAAGGATCTAATTAATGTCATTAAATCATTCATATCATGGGCCCAACACACACACACACACACATATTTAGTTTTATGTTTTAACTTTTATGTTAAAACAAAAAATAAAAAGACAATAAAAAAAAACATAACATAAAAACTAAAACATAAAATATATATATATATATATATATATATATATATATATAT
>ML777854.1:656694-671487 GCA_009831015.1 Picea engelmannii | reverse complement strand
AAAAACCATCAATAAACGAAGGTGAAACAGGAAAACAAACCCATACCTGCCCTCGCAAGTAACAAATTGTTTGATTATCATTAGGAGATCATACCAGCGTGGTTTTAACATCTTCGCAGGCAAGCCTCTGTCGCAAGAGTCCACTGTGCGAGACCAAAATAACAATGTCCATGGGACATTGTCAACCTTGTAGCTTTTCGACCATTTTTGTCCAATGACAGGCAGACTAGTTGCCAAGCTGAGAAACTGTTCAGTGATTTCAAGCTGGACATCTCCAACTTTGGCTCGGTAGCCATTGAATGACAACGCAAATTGCCGAGCCACAGTGAGGTTATAACCATCGAATTTCCTTATAAATCGAAGCCACCCAAACTCTTCTAAGTCGCTATACGCACCATCAAACGTCAACAGTGCTTGGCAACCGTTGGGCTCGGCCCTCACAACAGGATCCATAGTTTCTGTACATGGTAGGTTTTGATCTAAACGAAACAATGCACAGAGTAAAAAAAAACGATAGGGTTTGATAGTTGCATCGCTTGAAGAGACCGGAATTAATTGCATGCGTGCGAAGGTGGTGGGATTACCACCGCCATGCATTGTATTAATGATCATGTACAGTGCTGTTATAATCATAATCACTTAAACCATACGTATCGGCCAGCAAATAGGTGAATCATCACACCAACGTGTCATTCATCCGAATCTAAACCAACACCATAGGTGATAATCATGCGCCAAGTGTTAAGTTTAATCAACATGAAATCCAATGACCTGTCGTGTCAATTCAATGTTTCAAACCAATGCTAATTAAAACATGTCAATACATAGTTTGAAACTATTGCTCGTCCCATGTGATAACAATTTTCAAAACAATGTACCAAGCATCGAATCATGAAGTTGAAATCCAAAAGATTTAATCAAAGAACCTTTGTGAAACTTAAATGATTGCCATCGACCTTATGTATTCATTGCACATTCAAATGTTTACATTTCAAAGTTTTTAGAACATTGCAACCAAAACAAATCTCAATATAATCAATGAGTGAAGAGCCCCTAACAAGGATGAAAACATATAAGACCGAAATCAATCACAACCTTTACAAAGTCAAATGTAATCAGATGATATTCATGCTTAAAGGCTTAGTAATCAAACAGATTCAAATGTGCAATCAAGGTAAGAGTATAAGTTTGAAAAAAAATCTTTTGCAGTCATGTAATAAACCGATGGTCAAGTTCAAAGACGACGATAGTCCAAACGATGAAAGAGGTGTTTTCACACTTTCAGTTGTGAAAATTGAATCGAAACCAACATTGCACTTGTCGCAAAAATGAATAAGATGTCTAGAAGCACAATGCGACGATGATTTTTTGTTATGAGACAAGGGGTGTAGGCAGCATTTTTAAGAGCAATAAAAAAAAAATGAGTTGGCTGCCAATAGGGTTATAACAATTAGGAGTTATAGGTGTTATTCAAAGTAAGGGTTAGGATATGTATGTGTTAGAGTTTAGGTGTTGGAATTACAAACTTTAGGTGTTAGAATTATAAAGGTTAGAGGTTAGAATAATAATGTTTATTGGGGTTAGTTGGATAAGATTATAAAGGTTAAGGGATAGGTGTTATATCATTAATTTTTGGTGTTAATGGTTAAATGTGTTATGAGTTACAAGGGATTGTGGTTAGGGGTCATAGGGGATAGCTAAGGATCATATGAATTAGGGTTGATACATTCTTAGGAGTTACGAGATAGGGTTTATGTGCCATTGGGATTATAAGTTTAGTTGGGTTATTGATTAAGGGTAATAAGTTTACGGGGTTATAAGGATTAAAAATATGTTGTTATATGTTATAGTTTCTAGTGTTAAGGATAGTAATAACTACGAGTTAAGAGTTATAAGGATTAGTGTTGACAAGGATTAGGAATTATTAGTTATAGAGGTTAGTATTTTTGGCTAATATCTGTTGCTTGTGGTTTCTATAGATAGTATCTAGGGACAGTGGGAATCTTGCTAATCCATTCACACATGTCACTAATTAGATGACGACATATCTGGATACCTTAAGAGAGTCATAGTTACTCCCATAATTTACCCACGCTTGGTTGAATTTATTCACTTTCACATGTATAGCACATTGCGTCAGCATCCGCAGGGACCGTCGCAATGCTTTGTTTTAATTAAACAGTCAGATTCCCCTTGTCTATACTAGTTTTGACAAGGTTTAATATATATATATATATATATATATATATATATATATATTGATGGGTGTTCTATATGCACTAAAAACACACTAAAAACCCTCAATTAAATTGTCAACTCGGGGTAAGTAAACTTAGAGTTGTAGCAATATATATGCCAAGGCAGAAGGACTGTAGGTAGTATAGTCTAACTAAGGAAGTGGCTATCTAAGGACTAATCTATTCAAGAAAAAAATATTAATGAGCAAACCCTACTAAGAAACTCAAACTATGTACCCTAAGTAACCTTTAAACAAAGGATCGATGGATAGTCTTAAGAAGGAAAATGAATACCCTACTTAAAGATAACTAACTTAATCATAATAATAAGAAAAATAAAACTATCTATCTAATAAGCAATAACAATAGAAAACTACATTAATTAACCTACTCAAATTCAATAATCAACTATCCTATGAAAAAAAAAATAGACAAGCAAGCAACTACCCTATTAAAGCAAGTAAACAAGAAAGAAAACAACTAACTAACCTATGATAACTTCTACAAGAAGTAAAATAATTAAGATTACTCAATAAGTAACTAATTAAGATAAGAATCAAGTGAACTATATTCTTAAATTAAACTTCACAATTACTTCTAATTTATGAAAGGAAATCTACTGAATTGAAAACATTATGATAATAAAAGTAATTAACAACTAATCTTTAACCTATGATAAGCAAACTATTCCTTAATCTACCAAAGAAAAAAGACTATCTATCCTACAAAAGCAAGGAAACTATCTTCTAATCTATGAAAGCAAGAAAACTCAAATATAGTGTTGATGGTTATGTCTCCGGTGTCTTATAATATCACGATGAAATTTAACAATTAACAATAATTCAAGAGGGATAAACGCGATATTGACTTTGATAGAAAAGTGAAAAGTGTGAATTAGGCAATCTAGTGAGAACTTAGACATTATAGAAACAACATCAACTATCCTGCATATCCATGTGATTATTCAATCATGTATTAATCATCAACAGTATAAAGACACTATTCTAATAAATTCAATTGCATTCTATACTAATTAAGCAAACTCATACTACACTAAACTCAATAATCAACTTTGAACTGAAATTGCAACTTAGATTTAAGAAAGAAATTGCATAAAGTAAAATAAACTAGTCCTATTTTAACAATTCAAATTGCAAAAGAGGAAATGCTCATAAAACATAAATTAAATACTATTTTAGCATAGACAAGAATGTAAACGAGAAAACTAAATGACAATTTAAATAAGAAAATATAAATAACAACTAGATAAGCAAATTGAAATTGAAAACTAAAGACTAATAACAACCCACTCACCGAAGCCCTGTCAAAGAAATCATGAATTAAAAACTTTGTTTTAAACTCTGTTCTTAAACTCTATTTCAGCATAAAAGAAAATCTAATTTATCATCTAGTTATACACAGGGTTAGTATCTAAGCTTGCAATATTTTCTCATATCAACTAACATATCATTGCATATTAATAATATCCTCCATAATAACCTACAAAAATGAACTAAACTAATTAAATTATAAACATCAATTTATACAGTAAAGAAGCATAATGAAAAACTCATGTACAGGAAATAAACAAAATGACAATTACACTACTCAAATTCATAAGCAAGCTAACTAATTGGATATAAACCCTAGACTTCTGGTGCCCCCCCCAGCAAGTCGTGGCTACTCCTCAAAGGCGATCCACGAGATCAACAACACGAATTCAACATTAAAAATCCAAAACACAGTCTTTACACAGTTTTAGCAAAATGAAAATAGAAAAATAGAGTTGAATTGTCTTTGTCTCTCTAACACTCTAGTTAACAATTGTTTGACCACTGAGGTGGTATTTATAAGTTTTACAAGCTGAGAGGTTGATCCTCTCTAGAAACAAAAAATCTCATTTAAGATTCCCTAACTGCCGGTGGATTCTAGAAATAAGGCAAGCCAATAATCGCCCAACATAACAACCCAAATTGAGTTGTCATAAATTTAGTAGCTGGAGGCCATGAGCACAAGAAAAACCCATGTCTCTGATTCTCCCATCGTTGGCTATTGATATGATAACCACCAAATCGCCGATGGTTTTTGTGCAGGACGGAGTACTGGATGGAGTACTGGACCGAGTGTCGAATGGAGTACCAGATGGAGTGTCGGATGCAAAAACAAGCTGTGATTTTGCCCCGTGACACACAAAACCCGAATTAGTTCCCTGGAATCATAAAAACATGATGATTTAAACTCAAAATCATCACAAAACATGAATCATGCACACTTGGTGTGAAGCATAGTGATTTGACACAAAAGTTCTTCAAAAGCTCTTCAAAACAGGAAAACACATATACATATTTGGCCAAAAAGGATCTAATTAATGTCATTAAATCAGTCATATCATGGGCTCTTCATTACCCCCACACCTAAGATTTTGTAGGTCCCACTGCAAACAAAAAGAAATTGCCCCTCATGACTAAGCTTGTTGAGGAGGATCAGGTTTAGAAGCTTCTCCTTCTTGATGTGAAGATTTGGTATTGTGCCTCTTTTGTTGCTTCAATTGTGCCTTGAGGTTGCGGTTGGATTTGGTCATCTCGTCAACCAATATTTGAAGGGAATTCACCTTTGCTTGGAGGACTGCATTATTGTGGTGAAGATGTGTGTCCATAGTCTTCCTATCTTCTAACTGTTGCAGCAGCTGAAAATTATCTTTTTGTAGATTTTCAATGGTTTGAGCAGAATCAGTTATCTCAGAGGAAGGATTAGATCCTTTGAAACATGTACAGTGTCTGTCATTCATAGGATTTGGGGTAGGCATCGGTGAGGTAGGAGTAATAGGGGGTTGATGATGAGAATTAGGTTCGGATTTTGTCTTTATTTGTGGCTTTAATTCATCTATGGTCACTTCCCTAAGTATTTTGTGAGGACTCTCGATATCGGTGGACACTTGGATAGGATCCGAAGTAGTCAGGGGTTTTGCATAAGGTTTTCCTCTTGTGCTCCAGGTACTCTTTGGAAAGGGTCCTCTATTGAATCGATTAACTCCTCTCTTATTGCTGGGAACTGTAGGAAAGTCTTGTTGAATTATTTATTGGATATTTTTGGGTGTAGGATCAAGAGATATTGAAGGCATCGGGGGGTTAACAATAGGCTTCTTGGTCTTTTTGCCCGATGAGGCTGCAGGGGTTTCAACAAGCTTCTTGAATTTTTGTTCCAGTAAAGAAATGGCTTGTGTAGGAGGGTTTGGAGTCCTTGGAGAGTGGGGTTTGGATGGATAAATAGTCCTTAGATCCAATGTCTCTTTTCTAGTCTTGATTGTCAAGTGAGGGTTTGAAAATTGATAAATGAACGCATCCCAAGTTTGCCCCTGTTTTTTCAATTCGGCTAAAACAAGGAGTTTGATCAGGCCATGGTGAAAGAGGCTGTTGTGGGGGTTGGTTACATTCTTCCTCACTTGAGAGGACATCTTCTCCAAGCTCTTTAAAAAGTAGAAGGGGAAATTCAATGGTTTATTGAACTAGAAGTGAGCTAACAATCTAAAATGACAGGCTTTAAAGGTGGAATATCTACCTTCACATGTGATCAACCTCATGATGACTATGAGAGGGTTGATCAGCTCCTCTTTTATCCACTCCTTGGAGTATCCTTTACCTCTAGAGATGTTCTAGAATTATGGTTTAAAAACCCTGTTATAGCTTGAGTGCAACAGCTGGTGGTTTTTAAACCATCTATCTCCCACTCTTGTAAGCTTCGTGGCCGCAACTATGGATTCCTATGAGACCCCAAAGGTGAGAGACCCCACGCGCACTGTCTTCCCATAAAAACCGAGGAAAAATTTCATTGAGATGCCATCATTGTGGCCTTGCAAGTGGGATAGAAATGGGCCCCAACCCCTGTGCAAAAACACCTCCCTGTATTGTGCAAACTCAGGGATGGCGAAGAGGTCTACATAGGAAGACGATTGATACTGTTTGGGCATCATGATGGTATGAAGAAATGGAAAGAGGTGAACTTCACCAAGAGAAGGTGTGATCGGGCCAAGGAATGACACGATTTGAACAGAGGTCGAGCACAATTTGAACAGAGGAACAAATAAACAGTGGTTGAGAGTGTTTTAAAGTAGGGTAAAATGCAAATGGTAGAGGTGAATTGGAATAATAGGATAAACCAATCCCATTTTTGAATGCGCCTAGGGTGGAATTGGTTGCACACATGCGCGCACGAGTTTCCATGTGTGATAAAATTCGAATTTGAAGGCTCATTTTTGGGGGCAATATTAATGATGTGAAGTTAGATCAATGTCCAAGTCTTTTGACTTGGACATTTGATCATGGAAATGTCTAAGGTTTTCATCCTCAATCTTGATTGCCCTAAACCAATTCAATTAAATGTCATTGATTCCCAGTTACCTGAAATTATGGACAGTTACTGGTGTGTATATTCATATGGCACTTCATTCGACACCTCATATGACACTTCATATGACACCTCATAAAACACTTCATACAATACCTCTGTGTTAAATGCATTTTTACCTCCTGTAATGGATAGCCTGCAATCTTGGAATGGTTTTGACAGTCACAGTGATTAAGAGCAGAGGCAAAGTGTTCCTTTGTTATTGATTTTTCCACCATGCTTACTCAATCCACTCACATAAGACATGTAATTTCAATCCCATAATGAACATCCTGTAACGAAAATAATCCAATAAAGTGGTCTGTTAAGGATATGTAAAACAATTTATAACACATAGGGGATTTAGCATTTCAAAAATAAAATCACTGCTGATATAATAACCTGTATCATGAAAACAATACATAAATTTTTACAAAGGTTTAATTCTCTAGGAAGTGATCATTTTTAAACTCATGAGACCCTCCCCCACACCTAAGTATTGTGACACCTCACAATAAAAAATATAGGAAACCAGTCAGTTCTCCCAATAGCCGAAGATTTACAGCTTGTTAAGTGTAGAGACAAATTTCATAGATTGGTCTGACGAGACGGTTAAAAGATGGCCCCACCTATAGGATAAGAGATCCTATATATAGATAAGAAGAGGTAGGAAATAGAGTTTCAAGATAGTCTCAGAGTTAGTTCCTAATGGAAAGTTTATGGAGTTCATTAACCTTATCTTAACCATACATACTTCATGTCATTTTTGTCTACAAGTAATTATATACATAAGAACAAGTTTAAATTTATTATTTATTTTTTGTCAGATTACCATCCTCGCTAGGTAGAATGCCTTGCTTCCAGCAAGCCTGTTCAGTAATTCAACGGGTTTACCTAGTCATACCACATGTTGATACCTTCTCCCAGCAGACCTATTCAATATCCCGATGGGTTAGCCTCTTACACCCTCAGAGACTGACCTTCCATCTTTTAAGATTTTAGTATAAGATTGCTTTGTGCAAGAAGATGGGGGGACATCTCTGAAAACAACTTTTTCTTTCTCTTTTTTCAATTGGGATGGTATTTATGTTAGAGGATGACTTTCCGTTATATTCCTTAGTGATTTTCCTGATGTAAGGGGTACTTAAGTGGACATGGCCTATATAAAGATATGATATAATCAAGGTATTTAGTGTGTAGTGGATGGTACCATTGAGAAATAACATAAAGGTATCTCTAGGCTCAAATCACTTTCTTATTTTGTAAGTTATTGTGTTGTTTCCATGACTAACCACTAATAAGACCTCCTTGTTACTCTTTAATAAAGATAATTTACTCACTTACTCAGGTTTCTTGGAAAAACTGTATGAGATACCTCTAAGCTTGATGGTTATGGTATCACTTCCTTATATAGTGGTGAATATTTTCAAGAGCAACTGCTTTTTAAAATGCCTTAAAAAAAAGAGAAGATGAACATTTTTGCAAAAATATGGCTAATTACCACAAGTCAATATTCATTTGATGCTTAGCAGACAACAAGGTTCAAGTGTAACAATGTTTTGAAGAAAAAATCCTTCTTTTATATTTCCTTGAAACTGTCTACTCCCGATGAAATAAATACCTACAGAAATCTCTAGAATTGCTTATTAACAAAATTCAAAAACTATTTACATATGTGCAATAGAAAATTCAGAAAATATTCAAGAACAATGGGGGACTTCTCCATCTATTAAGGACAATGCCTTGTTAGTTGACATGACCTGTAGAAATTCTTCTTTGGAAATGGGCTTATGATAAAATTTGAGTCGGTGTCCATTTACTACAAAGGAGACTTGTCCATCATCAATTGTTTTGATTTTCACAACTCCATTGTCATATACAATGACTACCTCGTAAGGAACCAAACATCGGGTGGTGAGTTTGCCTTTGAAGGTTTTAAATTGGAAATCAAACAATAGATCCCAATCACTAGGTTGGAAGTGTTTCTTCTTAATAAACTTGTCATGCCACTTTCTCCTCTGGTTTTGCACTAACATGTTCATTGGATGGCATGTTTCTTGATCTCATCCAACTCATTCAATTGTAGGGCTCCTTATTTATGAGCCTCATCTAAGTTTAATCCCAATTCTGCGGCAATACGGAAGGTCCTTACTTGGAATTCTATTGGTAGAAGTACATGTTTCTTGTACACTAGCTCATAAGGGGTATGCCCAGTGGTGTTTCTCCAGGTGGTATGGTATGCCCACAAAGCCTCTGGAAGCCTATCAGTTCAATCCTGGTGATGTAATTGAATAGTCTTGGTCAAGATAGCTTCCAGAACTTTGTTTGTAGACTCTACCTAGCCATTAGCTTATGGGTGGTATGGAGAAGATTTACAGTGTTTAATCCCATATTTCTTTGTTAGCTCTCTCATCAACTTGGAAGTGAATTGAGTTCCTTGGTATGTAACAATTTCATGAGGGACACCAAAATGGGTAAATATGTCTTCATAAATGAATTCAACAATAGATTTTTCTGTAGCCCTAAATAGGGCTTTTGCCTCTACCCACTTGGTGACATAGTCTGTAAAAACCAAAATATAGTTCTTCTTGCGGGACATGGGTGAAATTGGTCCTACAAAGTCAAGGGCCCATTTTTGGAAAGGTTCTATCATAACTTGGGCACGCAAGGGAATTTCGTCAGCTGACGTAGTTCTTCCTATCCTTTGGAAACTATCACAACTCCTCACATACTTGGCAACATCTTTGAAAATGCTAGGCTAGTAGTAACCTGAATGTAACACCTTATATGTTGTACGTTTGTCAAACAAATGGCCACCACATGGTCCATCATGAAAACTTCATAGTATTTCTGGTACCTCATCCTCTTGAAAACATCTACGAATAATCAAATCAGGACCTGTGCGAAAAAGGTCATGGCCAACCCAAGTGTAATTATCACTTTGCATGATAATTTTATGCTTTTCATGAGGTGACAAATGAGACAGTAACTTCCTAGTAGCCATATAGTTTTCCATATCTACAAACCATGGGGTATTTATAGAGAGGGAAAAAAGGTGCTCATCTGGGAAACTATCATCTACAGGAATATCATCATCCTCATTTTTTATTTGTGAAAGAAAATCGGCTACCAAAATATCCTTTCCAGACCGATCAAGCACGATGATATTAAACTCTTGTAATAGCAGGAGCCACCTATCCGCTCAGCCATTAGTTATGGGTTTATTCATGAGAAATCTAATGGTGGAATGATCTGTATGTACAAATACTTTGTAACCTATAATGTAATGACAAAACTTATTGATAGCATGAACTACTGCCAAGAATTCCTTCTCGATAACTGTGTAGTTTAGCACATTTTTTGTTATGTGCTCTTGATGTGACCAAGCATGGTCACTTGGCAATACGGGTTCTTCCCAGTCCTCATTCTTGTATGGAAATTCAAGCCACCGTAGACTCTCCATGATAGGTTGGGTTGGAGGGTATATGGTGAGCTTATGGATAGAAAGTCCATTTGAGATGGTCATTTCTCCCTCTCTACAGCCAATAAATGCATTGGCTGTGGCTAACCAAGGTCTTCCCAAAATGACGAGATGGCCTTTGGTAGGATCCTTTGAGTGAATGACAAGAAATTCTATTGGGTACTCCCATGATGCTAAAGTAACTATGATATCATCTAGAATTCCTTTAGGTATAACCCTAGTTTTATTTGCTAATTCCAAAATGGTTGGGGTAGGTCTAAGAAGAGGTTTTAACTGTAATTGCTCCAAGGTAGTAGCGGTCATAACATTGATGGCTGCCCTTAGGTCTATGAGAGTATTTCCAATGGAGACCTAATTAATGGTTATGGTCACTACGGGGTTTCCTGGGTTCCCATATTTTTCTAGCTTTGGCTGCTCTGATATATATTCAGAAAGTTCTCCTATCAAATGTAATATTGGAGGATCCTTATGCTTCCTACTTGGATTCTTCGTACACAATTCTTTGAATACCTTACTATAGATTGGAATATCCTTAATGGCTTGAAGCAAGGGAATCTTGACACAAATATTATTCGAATCATTCAAGATGTCAAATTCTAGTCAGGTGGTAGGTTTCTTGATTATTAATCTATTTGGATAAGGAGGGGCCTTCATAATTTGTGAAGGTTCATTTTGGGGAAGGATGACACTAGGAGCCTATTGTGCTTAAGATATTTGTCTTGAATTTCTCTAAAAGGTTCCCTATCTCTACTCTTGTGATACCACCTGAACTACTGATTTTAAGTTTCTATTATAAGGGTCCCGAACATTCTTTCATTTTTTAGCTCTACTCCTTGAGTAATTCTTACACATTTCACATATTTCAGAAAATGGTTTATGAGAGATGTCACCTGATTCCATCAGGTTAAGAATCTCTAGGTATTCTTCTGAAATTCCCTTAAGGAAAAGATCCCTAACTGCATCCTCTAGGAGGTCATGGTATTTTTATTTCCGGGAGATATAACCAAATTGTTCCATATAATCCTCGAGGGTCTCATCTTCTAACTGTTGGATTTTGAAAATATCGTTACGAGATTCTTTGGTCTTGCAGTAGTCTTGGTACTTCTTAAGAAATATATCTTTCATGGATTCCCAAGACCTAATGCTGGATTCTCCCAACCCCATGAACCATCTTAGTGCGGAGTCCTTGAGGGTGGCAGGAAAGAGTTTTAGTTTCTGGGCATCCTGTAAGTAGTTGTATCTTCTACACAAGATGTCAAATTCAAATAGGAAGGTGTATGGATCTTCATTTATTTTACCATAAAAGGTGGGAAGTGTTGAGAGGAATGTTTTTCATGTTGACATTTGGGGTGGTGTCCAAAATTGGAAACCCGAAGGTAGTTTCGGTTTGGCTTCCAGCCTCTTCTTCCTCCCCGTGTCTTACTTTGTTGTGATCCCCCTGATCATCCATACTGGTTTGGTTTCCAAAAAGAGATTACCTCGGTGGTTTTATCTTTGAAGAAAATAAGGTTTCCCTCTGATGGAAAGGTCTTTCTACTGTTTGGATGTCTGCGACTCTACTCGAGCCGGTTGAGATTATTGGTGCCAAAGTTTTTGGGTCAATTTGAGAGATAATTACGTTGGCTGAAATACCAAAAAAAATATTCACTTGTTCAGGTTCTATGATGTCTTCAAAGTTAGGATCTCATGGTGATGGTGTAAAATCAAAGGTTTTATTGTTTGGTTTTGCGGAAGGCTCGAGTGGTCTTGCCTCTTGTTCCACTATTACTGATGCTTCAATTTTCTGCTCTATAGTACTCCCTGTCTTAGTCTCTTCAGAGACTGCTTTATCTCTTTGGGTTAAGCTAGCTCCTGTTTTTCGGTATCGATCTGCATAATTTATGAGTGAAACATTCCTTCCCCGAAAAAGGTCGAAAGGAACCTTGGTTGAAAGGTCTGATTTATATTTAATGTATCTACCTTTTGGGTCTCTAGGTATGTTCATGAAAGCAAACAAAAACAAAAATAAAAACTACCATTGGGTTTGGGGGAGCCTGCAATAGCATATGCACAAGTTCTTACCTCTCATCTTAAAGTTCCCCCACCACCAATATAATTCTAAGGTTTAGAAATGATCTATTTCCTAACTATTTCCTACTTTGAGACAACTCCCCGACAACGACACCAAACATGATGGTTGTTCTATATGCACTAAAAACACACTAAAAACCCTCAATTAAATTTTCAACCCAGGGTAAGTAAACTTAGAGTTGTAGATATATATATGCCAAGGTAGAAGGACTGGAGGTAGTATAGTCTAACTAAGGAAGTGGCTATCTAAGGACTAATCTATTCAAGCAAAAACTATTAATGAGAAAACCCTACTAAGAAACTCAAACTATGTACCCTAAGTAACCTTTAAACAAAGGATCGATGGATAGTCCTAAGAAGGAAAATAAATACCCTACTTAAAGAAAACTAACTTAATCATAATAATATGCAAAAGAAAATTATCTTTCTAATAAGCAATAACAATAGAAAACTACTTTAATTAACCTACTCAAATTCAATAAGCAACTATCCTATAAGAGAAAAATAGACAAGCACACAACTACCCTATTAAAGCAAGTAAACAAGCAAGAAAACGACTAACTAACCTATGATAACTTCTACAAGTAAACTAATTAAGATTACTCAATAAGAAACTAATTAAGCTAAGAAGCAAGTGAACTCTATTCTTAAATTAAACTTCACAACTACTAATTTATGAAAAGAAATATACTGAATTGAAAGCATTATGATAATAAAAGTAATTAACAACTAATATTTAACCTATGATAAGCAAACTATTCCTTAATCTACCAAAGCAAAAAGACTATCTATCCTACAAAATCAATGAAACTATCTTCTAATCTATGAAAGCAAGAAAACTATCTTCTAAACTATGAAAGCAAGAAAACTCAAATATAGTGTTGATGGTTATGTCTCCGGTGTCTTATAATATCACGATGGCATTTAAAAATTAATGATAATTCAAGAGGGATAAACTCGATATTGACTTCGATAGAAAAGTGAAAAGTGTGAATTAGGAAATCTAGTGAGAACTTGGCCATTATAGAAACAACATCAACTATCTTGCATATCCATGTGATTATTCAATCATGCATTAATCATCAACAGTATCAAGACACTATTCTAATAAATTCAATTGCATTCTATACTAATTAAGCAAACTCATACTACACTAAACTCAATAATCAACTTTGAACTGAAATTGCAACTTAGATCTAAGAAAAAAATTGCATAAAGTAAACTAAACTAGTCCTATTTTAACAATTCCAATTGCAAAAGAGGAAATGCTCATAAAACAAAAATTAAATACTATTTCAGCATATGACAAGAAAGTAAATGAGAAAACTAAATGACAATTTAAATAAGAAAAGATAAATAACAACTAGATAAGAAAACTGAACTTGAAAACTAAAGACTAATAAGGATCCACCCACCGAAGCCCTGTCAAAGAAATCATGAATTAAAAACTATGTTCTTAAACTCTATTTCAGCATAAAAGAAAATCTAATTTATCATTTAGTTATACACATGGTTAGTATCTAAGCTTTCACGCTTATCTCGTATCAACTAACAGATCATTGCATATTAGCGATAACCTCCATAATAACCTGCAAAACTAAACTAAACTAATTAAATTATAAACAATAATTTATACAGTAAATAAGCATAATGAAAAACTCATGTACAGGAAATAAGCAAAATGACGATTACACTACTCAAATTCATAAGAAAGATAACTAATTGGATAGTCACCCATACTGTTGGTGCCCCCCCCAGCAAGTCGTGGCTACTCTTTAAAGGCGAACCACGAGCTCAACAACATGAATTCAACATTAAAAATCCAAAACACAATCTTTACACAGTTTTAGAAAAATGAAAATAGCAAACATAGATGAATTGTCTTTGTCTCTCTAACACTCTACTTAACAATTGTCTGACCAGTAAGGTGATATTTGTAAGTTCTAAAAGCTGAGAGGTCGACCACTGGAAGGGTCGACCCTCTCTAAAAACATAAAATCACATTTAAGATGCCTTAACTGTCGGTGGCTTCTAGAAATAAGGCGAGCCAATAATCACCCAACATAACAACCTAAATAGAGTTGTCATAAGTTCAATAGTTGGAGGCCACGAGCATAAGAAAAACCCATGTCTTTGATTCTCCCATCCTTGGCCTCCGATATGCTAACCGCCAAATCGCCCATGGTTTTTGTGCAGGACTGAGTGTCGGATGGAGTACCGGACTGAGTGTCTGATGCAAAAACAGGCTGTGATTTTGCTTTGTGACACACAAAACATGAATTAGTTCCCTGGAATCATAAAAACATGTTGATTTAAACTCAAAGTCATCACAAAACATGAATCATGCATACCTGGTGTGAATCATAGTGATTTGACATAAAATCTCTTCAAAAACTCTTCAAAATAGGAAAACACATATACATATTAGGCCAAAAAGGATCTAATTAATGTCATTAAATCATTCATATCATGGGCCCAACACACACACACACACACATATTTAGTTTTATGTTTTAACTTTTATGTTAAAACAAAAAATAAAAAGACAATAAAAAAAAACATAACATAAAAACTAAAACATAAAATATATATATATATATATATATATATATATATATATAT
>ML777854.1:590461-656546 GCA_009831015.1 Picea engelmannii | reverse complement strand
AATAAAAAATTATATTCAAATTGACAATAATTTTTTTAGTAATTTACAATTTTAGTATACAAAAAAGAAAAAAAGAAAAAAAAAAAACATAACACAAACTAAAACTAGCTCGTCCCCGCGCCCATTCATGACAACTAGATCAACAAATTAGGACTAGTATCACCCATATCAGAGAAGAAAAGGGTTGCGCTTCCCATTCCAATACTAGGCACAGAGCAACAAAACCCGACCACCCATTCCAAGACTCATAGAGAAACTAACATATTTGGACAACGACAGAGGAGAAGCCCTATCTGGCCAAACCTGACATCATGCTGCCAAAATCGGTAATGTCTCTCCAAGCTCTTCCTATTAATGTATTGTACAATAGCTTTGTAAACTTGATTCTCTTCATATCAACTAAATTTTGAAAATTTTGAAACTTCACTTTTGGTCAATTTGTGTGGGAGGGGGATTTTGATGCCCTCAACATGGTTAATTTGTGCAGGAGGGGGATTTGGATTCCCTCGACATGGAATTTCTAGCCAAATCAGTGATGAAGTTTGAAATAAAGGCTAAGAAACCACTCAATGTTGGTTTTCTTACCCAAGTTTATAATTCTGTGCCTGAGAAACAAAGGATGGGGGTGCAGAGAGATCTACGTGGTGAAGGATGGAGAGACTCTATAGAGTATCAATGTTAGGTGTGATGCACCCTTCGTTCTCATAAACAATCCCCACATCAGTTATTGACACACCCTTCAGTTATTGTACAACACCCAATCATAACTATAACTATGGATTGAAACTGTAAATTACATGAACTATTTTGGCACAGTTTTGTTTGTTTGCAACTGCTCTCCAAGTTCTATTTGTTTTACAATTTAAGTGTATTCTAGACAAAGCTCGTAAGTGGTCACTTTGTTTTCAATCTAAGCGCACTCTGGACCAGCTAACGGGTGGCCACTTTATGCAAAATAAATCATTGAAATTAGTTCTCCAATAAATGGTTTCATAACTATCGTTAAAGGTGTGTGATATAGAAAAATAGCTTGAAGGACCAACATATATATAGATTAAAAATAAATGGAGGTTTTGTAGGTTTTGCTTCCCTGACTTTATATTTCATTTTCATTGGTAGTCTGATGAAGATTATTTTTCGGCACGAAATGAAAGCTGAGATATAATAAATAAATGTACAGAGATATCTCGTATATCCAATATTATAACATAAATGTATCATAGATGCAACCATAAACACAGATATACAGTAATACACAATTTTATATTAATGAGCAAAAATGTACAAAGACTGTAAAATACAGAGTAAAAGACTCGCTAGAATGGCAATAGCTTATCTCTGAGAAGAGATGTGACGACTACTCACATCCATGAGAAGATAATTTTACAATGAGGCTCCAAATCCATTTTTATCTTAAATAAAATCCAAAACCCTAACCCTGGAAGATGAAAAGCCAACAGTTTTGTGGACCCTGTTTTGGGTAGTTTGGTGTATCAACTTCCCAGGGGCGTAACTTTGGCATACGATATTTGTTTGGGGCACACGATAGCTTGTTGGAAAGGTATCGTCGAGGAGATTCATTTTGGGGCATAAACCAAATCCTTTGACTATCATTGAGAAGCTCTATCCAGAAAAAACTTCATTTAGACCCTCAAAATGGCCCTAGAAGTTATAAACTGCTAAAAATAGTAAATTACCAAAATTGCCAGAAAATTGTTTTGAGCCAGTTGGAAAAGATGGGTGGCCACCAATATCCACCTGGATCAATCCTCCCTCCTTAGGAATCAATGGTATCTATTTCATTGAGTTCCTATAGGAGAGGGGAAAGCGTTTGTTGAATCTTCATCTTGATGAGTTGCTTGCCTTGCTGGAGAAGTTGTGTTGCTTATCTTGTTGAAGGTTGTCACAAACCTATGGCTGGAAGGGTTGGACCTTTTTAACCAGTCTGCCTACATGATATTCCTATGTCCAGAAGGAATCATTACACTTTGTTGCAATCTTTTCAACCTTCTTCTGTTGGATAGAAGGTGCTTGGCTCGAGCTTGTAGTGGTTGCAGTATCCTTCTGTTCACCTTTTGAAAAAATTGTGAAGAAACTAGATTTTGTAGTATAAGATATTATCTTACATCATTGTTTAGGTGGGACAATAGTTGGAACTACCTCTGGTATCCTGTAGAGATGAACCCCCAGAGTCACAATGAACCTACGAGATCGAGAATCATAGATAACATGGTGCTTCCACATATATGGTTGGACCAAGAGAACATCATAGACATCCAGTGGGGAAAATCACATAATACCTCATCCTTGAAGGGTTGGATGTCATATGAAAATTGAAACTATTGGCTGAAATGAAGATCTCATCCCTGGCGAAGCCACCCAATGTTGTATGGTTGCGGGTCTGGTGTTGTTGACAATCCCAACTGTTTGACGACCTCTGCTGATATGAGGTTCTTCTGGCTTCTGCTATCAAAAATAAAATGCAGCAGGGTCCCCTTCACCCACATCTGTGAATAAAAAAGACACTCCCCCTCTTCAGGATCTGTGGGTTCTTCTGGTTGAATTGTTGCGGTCGCAAAAATAGTAGTGGGGTCTGCATGAATGATCTGTCTTTTACCAGTATTTTTAGAATCAGATTATGAATCAGGGTTCAACTCCTTGTATTTGATGTTGGCCACCAATTATTGTTTTGAGTGACATTCATCAGTGTTGTGCCAAGGGATTTTGTGGAAATAACACCATTTTTCGGTGTCCTTCTTTGTCTTCCCGTGACCCTTATTTTCCTATGGCTTACACTGGTTTTTGGGAGACTGTTTGTTAGGTCCATCTTTATCATACTTTGGTTGTTGCGGATTTGTAGACCCAAACTCCCATTTGTTCTATTGTTTAAATTTTTGCTCGATTTTAACAACATATCGATAAGAAACACCGAGTGATGAGATTTCCAGAAAATCCATTTCAGTTGGGATGTATCTGTGTAGATCCCCATGGTATTTTAGAACCAAATTTCATTCGGAGTCTTTGATACCCAGCTTGGTGCACAAGGTATGGAAGGTATTGTTGAACTCCATAAATTCTTGGCCCCTCTCTTGCCGCAGTGTGGTCCATCTCATATACTGGTCCTCATAGTTGCCAACAGGGCAATATTGTTCCTTTACCACATCCACAAAAAAATCCCAAGTGGGATCAACTCCATATATTCCAGACTCTTCTATGGAAATTTTCTCCCAATAAGTTTCCCACCAATGTTTGACATGGGGGATAGATTTAAGGAGTGCAAAGGAGATCTTTTACCTATCAGAAAAATGGTGAACAGAGAAATAACCTTCTAGCAGATTTAACCATTTGTCTAGGGCATATGCATCTATCTGACATTCAAATAAGGGAATATCAAAATTAACTTGTAAATTGAATGGAGAGGTGCTTCCAAAGTGGTTTCTTGATAAATATGTGGTTGTTTCTATCAGTAGGCATTGAAGGATGTGGGAAAAATTCTCCATCATTTCGTCCCTCTGTCGCGTGAGAGCTTGCTCAAGCAACAAATTGATAGAATCGTTTTCTCCGTTGTTTTTATTTTCTTCCACCATGGAGGGTTTCTTGGGTGTGCGAGAGTGATTGTATTCAAGAGATACAACATCGAGACATAAATTTCTATACTCATACCTCGTCGGGGACATGCACTGAAAAAAAAATGATCAAGAGAAGCCTGCTCTGATACCACTCATCCAGATTATTTTCGGCACAAAATGAGAGCGTAGATATAATAAATAAATGTAAATAGATATAAAATATTATAACATAAATGTATCAGATATGCAACCACAAACACATAGATACAGTAATACATAATTTTCTATTAATGAGCGAAAATGTACAAAGACTGTAAAATACAGAGTGAAAGACTCGCTAGAATGGTGGCAGCTTATCTTTGAGAAGAGATGTGAAGGATACTCGCATTTGTGAGATTATCGTTTTAAAATGAGGCTCCAAAGTAATTTTTATCATAAATAAAATCCAAAACCCTAACACGGGAAGATGAAAATCCAACAGTTTTGTGGACCTCGTTTTGGGTAGTTTGGTGTATCAACTTCTAGAGGGCGTAACTTTGGCATATGATCTCTGTTTGGGGGGAACAATAGCTCATTGGAATGGTATCGTTGACTTCATTTTGGGGGATCAATCAGAGCCTTTGACTATAATTGAGAAGCTAGATCTCGAAAAACCTTCATTTAGGCCCTCAAAATGGCCCCGGAAGTTAAAAACTGCTAAAAATAGTAAATTACCAAAATTGCCAGAAAACTGTTTTGAGCTAGTTGGAAAAGGTGGGTGGCCACGGATATCCACCTACATCATAGTCCTTAATAAATTATATTTTATAAGGATCAATGGTGATAAGTTTGAGGGGTTTTGGGATTGGGGGTTATAGTTGTTGAATTTTCGAGCTTGATATAATATGAAGATTATTACTTTAAATTCTTCAACACTTTGATTTAAGTTTAATATACTCCACAAACTAGAATAGAAAAAACCATAATAATTTACCAACATGCAAGATCACAACGAATATACCCTAGGGAAACCCTATACAAGGAGAAAAACCCCAACAAACAATCTTCTTTTATTGCATTAATAATGTATTTTCACATACAAATATTCCACCATGAAATTATGCTCTTAATGAGCTTTCCAATATTACTTAGACCAGATTGTGTAACCTGTAACAGACTCATAAACTTGTTGATAAATAACTTTTTTTTATACCATCACCATGGAAGAATTTGTGTGCTTCCTGAATGCTAAACTTTTGTCTTTTCTGGACTGATATAACTAATCATATATATGTTGCTACTTGTAGCTTGTATCAACTAATATTCACAACTTGTGTAAGCTCATACTCACATACTGTGTATGCTACAACTTGCAGCCTATATCGACTGATATTCACAGCCTGTGTAAGCTGCAATTCACAACCTGTATCAGCTGATATTCACAACCTTTGTATACTAAAACTCGCAGCTTGTATCAGCTGATATTCACAGAGTGTGTAAGCTACAACTCGCAGCATGTATTAGTTGATATTCACAACTTGTGTAAGCTACAACTCACAGCTTGTATCGGCTAATATTTGCATCCTGTGTATGTTGCAACTCGCAGCCTGTATACCCTTACTCCCTCACATTGCAACACACTTTTTTCTCACCCTCTCACTCCAAAACTTGTGTGTCTATAATGAGGGTCTAACTCTTCTTATATAGGAATGGATAGGTGAAGGAAGAGGGTTATAATTATAATATTGAATGCATGATATCATAACTCGACTTTACACTTCAGAAATAGATGAGTTCAAAATTAGAACTCAACTTTACACTTCAATTACAACTTGTCCTTGAAATGGCACTGCATGTTATGCCAACTCAAAAATTGACTCGAACTTGAATGGGCATCCATGAGAACTGCTCAGCATGCACATGACATGCATGCAACATGAAACTAGACATGCATGTAACATGCAACATGCATTAAAAAATTCACAACTTTGACTTTGACTTAGACATGCAATTTTGACTTGCACAACTGGACTCTTTACAAGGAAATTCAAATTTCTCCATTGTGGATGGTGTTACATGTGCCAATGCACTAGATCAATACATTTACATCATTTGTAATATCAGGAAGATTGTTTGATTCTATCTCATAGTAATTTTATGTTCAACCTAACTTTTGCTAGATACCTTAACTTTTGTTCATGGCTTACAAGGTTTGACTAGGCTCACAGAGGTTGTATGTTCCCCCTGACTTTTGTACTAGTATGACTATGCTCACAGAGGTTGTACTTTCCCCCTAAATTTTGCACTATTTTGTCTATTCTCATAGAGGTTGTACATTCCCACTGACTTTTGCACTAGAATGTCTATGCTCATAGAGGTTGTATGTTCCCCCTGCATTTTTCATTAGACTTGCAACTTGACTTTTGTCTTGGACTTACAAGGCTTATACCTTTACCTTGGATTGACTCACAAGATCATATAGCATCTCGTTTTTCCTAACTTTTGGTTTGACTCACAGAGGTTGTATGTTCCCCCTAGCTTTTGTCAATACCTCACAAGACTAGTTGATTCTCCAAATCTCCCTGGCTAGCCTCAGAGTGGCCCATATGGCCTCTCATTGGAGAATGATTGTCGATGTTGTCAAATTTGCAATATTGGATAAAGGTTAAACATTAAGCATGGTTATAATGGATTGTAGCATGTCTTCCACCCTTCCTTTTTTCCAAACACCAATCTCCATAATATTTTTTCCCCTAACGCTAAATTCCTAAGAAAGGGATATTTAGTATTCCACCCTATGTTATCCTTAGTATCCCTCACTATAATTCTATTGATTAGATGGACTTCTTGGTGTTGGTATTCCCCTCCTTTCTAGAGGAAATTTTGGATATCTCTCCTAATTTGGTGTGTTATCCCAATTGGAGCTAGCATAGTTGATCATTGAAAAATTGTTAAGGATGATAAGACTAATTTAATAACAACCACTCTTTTGGTTATATTTACCCGCTTGAGGACCCATTGTTGCATTCTTCTCTTGATTTTTTAGACTATGTGCTTCCAATCCACTACTTTTGGATTTCTCAAAGTTAATCCCATGTATTCGAATGCTATCCAATTTACAAGACAAGGGAACTCTAAGATTCTAGTTATGGATTGCAGTTGTTGGGGAGAGGTTTTCTTATACCCATACATGTGAAATTTTCCTTTGTTAATATGACTGCCTATCACATTCATGAATTGATCCAACACTAGATTAAATATCTCAACTATTATTGTTGATGCTCTCCACATGACTAAGGTATCATCAACAAAATGCGAATAGTTTCTTTCAACAAGATGATTTTCTCCCCAGTGGAATCTTCAATAAATTGGAATAGCCCAATGAAAATTTTAATTGAAAATATTCTTGAGATAAAACATCAAAAACTAAATGCTCAAAGGTGAACTTATTTATATACAACTTATATCTCATGCTTCAATCGACAAGAACAAAATTGACTAAAGAAATCCAACAACTAGTGAAGCCAAGAAAATATCTTACAAAGCCCATGAATTTTACCCCGATGCTTCATCTTTGACCAAAGTAGAGAAATGTTGAGATGTTTCCAATAGAAAGTTGATTTATTATTCAATTTTATTCTAAGATATGAGCACACATTCTGCTAATGACATAAGGTTGCAATTCTAGAAACTTGGTCTATCCAGTGCTCCACAAAATCACCTCTCTCTGTGATTAGAATGTGATTGAGGATTCCATATGAGACTAAAATATACTTAGGATGCAAAAGCTTTCTCATCATCACCGTGTTGACTTGTTTCTTTCTATCAAGATGAATCCATGGATTCTCTTTTTCTTAAACAATGTACAATACCTCATAATGAGTAGGGGACCTCATATTAATGGATAGAGCTTCATCCTCATTGCACCTTTTATCTTGTTTTAGAAAAGGATTTAGTTTATTTCGAGCAATGTCTTCTTTATTACAAATTGAACATTTTTCCATGATGAAGACAATTTGAAATGAAGAATATAAATTTACATCCAATTTGCTAGCGGTCAAAGATTTTCTTCTTTCTTGTTCTAGTTTTTCAATGTCATTGTAGATGATCAAGTAACAAGAATCACGAGGGTTTGATTTATTTTTAACCACATTTCATTTTTCTACATTCATTGCCAAAGTATTCCCTTCAATGTTCACACTTGCTATCTTTTTAACCAGCTCCAAACTTTTCTCATTATCAATGTTTTATGTATGAAACTTAAATTCCCGAACAAGAACTTTAGTACCTCAAAACTCACCTAATGTTTTACTCAACTGCATTTTTCATACAACTTTATCTTCTTGTGATTTTCAACCAGGATATCTCTTTCAGTGTACTGTTGGAATCCAAGACTCATAGCTTCAATTATTAGAACCAAAATATGCTCAAAATAAGTATGTTTATTACAAGTTTTAGTGTGTAAATAATTTTCTAATTGCAACCTTGCACCATGGTCATCTTCAACAAAGTGTGCACTCTTGGTTTTGGGATGAGATTCACAATGTTGTTGGTTTTGAATATTTCCTTGAATTAATTTATCAACACAATGAACATTTTCCAAACCTTTATGTGCATTCTCCTCTTGAAACTTTTTGCAAAGTTGATTTTGTGTGTACTGAGTTGTAATATCATTAGGTATTTTCTCTTCTTCTAGGTCTACTTGGAAATCCATGTCTTTCTTATGTAATATTTCAACTTGATTATGAAAATGATGGTTTTTATCCCCTAGAGAAGAAAGGAAGATTGTATCTTCATGAGACTCTTCAAAAACATTTTTAAAAATACTATACTAAAAAACAACAACAATGTCTTCTTCATCCCTACTAAATCTCTGATTCAAATTGTAGTTCAACTCTTCTTGACTTTGGAATTTTATATTCCTCATTGTTGTTAGAATCATGAGAGGAAGAAAAATTTGAACCAACACTACTAAGATTATTAGTACTTACCAAATCCTTTGTTTCTCCAGATGGAAATTGTATTACATGATCTTTTTATGGGACAATGATTTCTTTACACTGTACATAGATATATTTATGTTGTTATTGGACAACAACTATGGAGACTTCTTCATAACAACTTGAGGAAACATATTTCTCATCCAAATCATGATCTTTTTCTTCTAGAGCGAGAGGAAATGGTGCATGTTCTTGAAAATCTTCAGTTTCTTATTCTTCATCACTACTATAACATACATCTTCCTCATCATCACTATTACAATAATTATGTTCTTCCAAATCTCATTCACAATAGTCTTCCAAGAGAACCTATACTGGATAAATCCTTTTACAATTGAGTCATTTGAAGTTATCAAAATCAAAATGCATGAATTTATCAAAATCAAAATCCTATTGTGTATGCCCATTGGGCTTGCTGTGTATGCCACTTGGCATACACAACAACCACAATGAATGTTTTGTATTCCAAGTGGCATACACAATAGACCAATTGTATATGCCAAGTGGCATACACAACATGCCCAATGGGCCTGATCTGTTTTCAAATTGGCATACACAACAACCATTGTGGCCTATTGTGTATGCCAATTGGCATACACAACATCCATTGGGCCTATTGTTGTGTATGTTGCAACTATGAAACTTATGCAACCTTATGAAACTATGCAACTTTATACAAATTTATGCAACATGAAACTTATGCAACTTTATGCAACATTCAACTTTATGCAACTTTAATGAAACTATGCAACTTTATGTTGTTATTAAAACAGGATCACGGAGCAATAAAAAAAAAAATGCATAAATAAAACACAAATGATACACAATACAATAGAGATACAGATATACGTGGTTCACTCAGTGTGGGCTACATCGACCAAAGAAATTTCCAGGTCCTTCCTTTATTATTATCCAACAAATGAAGGGATACAACCTACAACACACCAGTTGTAACTTCCTCTTCTTTCTCTCACAGTCTCGTCACTCAGAATACGATATTCGCAATGATAAATAGACACAATACATTTACCTCACAAAGAGGGTTTCCTTCTAGGGAAAAAATACCTAACATAACTTCTATCGTTAGATCTACAACCTTATAATGAACGATCCAGATTTACTATGAAATTACAATATACATTTACAAGGAAATTTTTCGTTTGGGGGCTTCGCCCACGAAGCCCCCCCTGCAATCCCTCACATGGAGGAGTGTACATTCTTCCAGGGTGTAAATTATTCATGGGTTATAAACATGGATTAAAAAAAGGCCTCTAAATTAGGAAGATAATTAGGATCTACAAATCAACATTCTCTCACTTGGAGACTGATCTCAACAACTCCATCACTGTTGTATCTATTGGACTATGATCCTTCTTGTACCTGGAAAATTTCTCATATTCACCTTCATTCTTGAAGACCAACTGAAACTGAGCAGGAATTCAGTTTCTCCCTGGTTACTCCCTTTGTTAACATGTCTTCAGGATTCTGGCTAGTGTGTATCTTTTCCAACTTCAAATGTCCATCTTCCAAGGCAGATCGTATGAAATGGTACCTGAGTTGTATATGCTTAGTATTTGAATGGAAGGCTAAGTTCTTTGCAATATGAATGGCACTCTCACTATCACAATACAACCTGTTGTTCTCTTTCTTCTTTCCCAATTCCTCCATAAACCTATGTAACCAAATCAATTCTTTATTGTCTTCTATAGCAACAATATACTCTGCTTCTATTGTTGAAAGTGAAACAACCTTTGATAGTTTAAAAATCCAACTTATTGTTGTTCCACCTATAGTAAAAACATACCATCTGGTTCTCCTCCTACTATCTTGATCACTTGCCATATATGAATCAACATATCCATGTAGAAAAATGTCTAAACCTACAAAACATAATGCATGAGTAGCAGTACCTCTCAAATACTAGAGAATCCACTTTACTTCCTCCTAATGGTCTTTACCTATATTGTTCATATACTTTCTCACAACCCTCACTGCATGTGGAATATCTGGTCTTGTTCAAACCATCGCATACATCAAGATGCCAACTGTTGATGAATAAGGGGCCCTAGACATGTATTCTATCTCTTCTTGTGTCTTGGGACACATTTCCTTAGTTAATTTGAAATGGCTGGACAAAGGTGTACTAACTAGTTTTACATTCTGCATTCTAAACCTCTCCAACACCTTCTCTATGTACTCACCTTGAGACGATGTCAATTTGTGATTTTTCTTGTCTTTTGTTATTCTCATACCAAGGATTTTCTTTGCACCACCCAAATCCTTCATTGCAAATGAATTAGCTAATTTCTTCTTGAGCACATTTATATCCTGCATATTAGACCCTGCAACAAGCATGTCATCTACATACAATAGCAAGATAATATAGCTTCCATTTTCTAGCCTTTTAAAATAAACACAGTGATCAGAATGACATCTACTATAAACTTGTTCTGTCATAAACCTGTCAAACTTCAAATACCACTACCTTGGAGATTTATTTAGGCCATACAAGCTCTTCTTCAACTTGCATACCAAATTATCCTTCCCTTTGACCTCATACCCCTGTGGCTGCTGCATATAAATCTCTTCCTCTAAATCACCATGGAGAAAAGTTGTTTTTACATCTAACTGTTCAAGATGCAAATATTATGCTACCACAAGACTTAAAATAGTCCTAATTGAAGTCATTTTAACAATAGGAGAAAATATTTCATCAAAATATATACCTTTCTTTTGTGAAAACCCATTTACAACAAGTTTATCCTTGTATCGCTTTTTGCCTCCATCTTTTTCCTTCAACTTGTAAACCAATTTATTCTATAATGCTCTTGTTCCTGCATGAAACTGAACTAAATCCCAAGTCTGGTTATTTACCAAGGAATCCATTTCCTCTTTCATTCCTTTCTCCCACTTCTTTTTAGTGTCTACTTGCATTGCCTCTTCATAACATTCTGGTTCACCTGAATCAATCAAAAATAAATAATACAATGAAGGAGAGTATCGTTCAGGGGGTCGACTTAACCTGATAGATCTTCTAACAACACTTGCAGGATTTTGTGGTACGTGTTGCTCCCGTTGTTGTACTTTTTGATTTTTTGGTACATTTGGAATTTCTTTTTCAGTGATGTCATCAAGCACTGTGTATTTTGGTTTTTCTTTTTCCTATTTCTTTCCCTGTAACTGATCTTTGTACATGACCTTCTCATTGAATATAAAATCTCTAGTCCTAATGATTTTTTGATTTTCATAATCCCATAAGTGATAACCAAAATCATTAACATTGTATCCAATAAAGGTACACTTCTTGGATTTTACCTCAAGATTTTTTCTAATTTCTTTATCAATATGGGCAAATGCTTCACAACTGAAAGTCTTAAAAAATGAATAGTTTACCTTTTAACCTGTCCATGCCTCCTCTAGAATTATACCATCCAAAGAGCTTAAAGTTCCTATGTTTATTAAGTAAACATGAGTATCTGCAACATCTTCCTAGAAATATAAGGGCAAACCAGCATGCAATCTCATACTCCTTGCACACTCCATGATTGTCCTATTCATCCTTTCTGACACACCATTTTCTTGTGGTGTTCCCGGAACTGTCTTCTCTCTACAAATCCCATGGTATGAAAAGTAATCATCAAACTCCTTGCTGCAATATTCACCTCCATTGTATGATCTGAGACACTTCAACCTTTTTCCTGTCTCATTCTCAACCAACTATTTCCATTTCTTAAAAGTATCAAAAACATCATATTTTTGTCGAATGCAATAAACCCAGGTTTTTCTAGTTGCATCATCAATAAAAGTGTCATAATAATGAGAAGCACCAAGAGATGATACCTAAGTTGGTCCCCATACATTTGTATGCACAAGATCTAACCTTTCACTCTTCTTTTCTTTTCCAACTCTGAGAAATTTGACTCTCTTATGTTTTCCATAAACACAATGCTCACAGAAATCCAGATCAATTTGTTTAAGATCTGGCAACAAATTTATTTTGTGAAGTATCTGCATCCCCTTCTCACTCATGTGTCCAAGCCTATGATGCCACAGTTTTGTATCCACCTCTGTAGAAGCTAAAGAGATAGAAGAATCAATATTACTAGTACATAATTACAATGTACCTACCTTCTCTCCTTTTGCTATCACCAATGATCCTTTGGTGACCTTCCACACCTTATCTATAAATATGGATATACAACCTTCACTTGCCAACTTCCGTATTGAAATTATATTTTTCCTTAGATCTGGAACATGTATTACCTCTTTCAACAACTATTTTTTTCCATTCCTTTGCTTTATTTTTACCTTTCCCATTCCAATAATTTTGCATGGTGCATCATCACCCAAATGAACCTGTCTAAAATCACCTTGAACATAATATAGAGAATGTTTCCTATGGGGTGTGACATAAAATGAAGCCCCTAAATCTACTACCCAAGACTCAAAAATATTATCTATATAAAGAATCAAAGCATCTTGTAACACATCCCCTGTTACATTTTATTCCTGATTTTTCTCCTGATGTCCATCTCTTTGCTTCTTTGGAGATCTGCAGTCTTTCTTCAGATGTCCTTTCTTTCCACAATTCCAGCACTCTATCTTTCCAAGTATGGATTTTTATGTGACCTTCCTAAAATTCTCTTGGTTCCATGAGCCATTTCCTCTATCCTTTTGTCTTCCCATGTTCTCCATGTTTAATGCATTACCTGATGTCTCACCTGTTCTTTTCCGTCACATTTCCTCGCTAAGGATAACACCAACAACATCATCAAATTTTAGAGTGTTTGAACTAGAGACATAGTTACTTACAGCCATGACTAAGCCATTCCAACTTTATAGCAATGAGCACAAGATTATAAGAGCCCTGACCTCATCATCAATGTCCACTTTTACAGAACTTAGTTGATTAGTAACCGTATTAAATTCATTTCAATGATCTGCAACATACCCTCCTTATGACATCTTCATATTAAATAATCTCTTCATTAGAAATACCTTATTGGACACCAAGGTGTTTTCATACAGTTTATCCAATGCATCCATCATCTCCTCATTGTCCTTTCTTTCAAAATATTGAAATCCACCGACGCTATCAGGCTCAACCGTATTGTTCCTAGTGCCTTTCTGTTAAGAACCTCCCATTCTTCGTCCGTCATGGTTGTTAGATTCTTTTCTATTCCACCCAATGGTAGGAATATATCCTTGTGATATAAATAATCTTCCATCCACATCTTCCATAACTGGTAGTTTTGGCCATTAAATTTCTTGAACCTGAACTTTCCATCTTTTGGCATTGCTCCCACCGAACCGGGAACCCTATTTTCCCGCGAGTTACCTTTTTATTAGATACCATTTGTTGGAAAAATAGGATCACAAAGCAATAAAATAAAAAACAAATGCGTAAATAAAAAATAGAAGATACACAATACAATAGAGACATAGATATATGTGGTTCACCCAGTGTGGGCTACGCCCACCAGAGAAATTGCCAGGTCCTTCCTTTATTATTATCCAACAAATGAAGGGATACAACCTACATCACACCCGCTTTAACTTCCTCTTATTTCTCTCACAATCTCCTCACTCAAAATATAATATTCACAATGATACATAACCGCAATACATTTCCCTCATAAAAGAGGGTTTCCTTCTAGGGAAAAAAACCCTAACATAACTTCTACCATCATATATGTGACCTTATAATGAACGGCCTAGATTTACTATGAAATTACAATATACATTTACAAGGCAATTTTTCCTTTGGGGGCTTCACCCCCGAACCCCTCAGCCAGGGGGATATCCCCCCTAGACCCCACAGGGGGGGCAAGCCCCCCCTGCACTCCTCCACGTGGAGGAGTATACATTATTCTGGGGTGTAAAGTCTTCATGGGTTATAAACAAGGATGAAAAACAAAGGCCTCTGTATCAGGAAGATAATCAGGCTCCACAACCAACATATGAAACTATGCAACATTATGCAACTTATGCAACTTTATGCAACATGCAACTTATGCAACTTTATGCAACTTTATTTAACATGCAACCTATGCAACTATGCAACTTATGCAACTTTATGAAACTATGAAACTTATGCAACTTTATGCAACTTGACTCTTATGAATGGAAATTAAAATTTCTTCATGGTGGATAGTGTTACATGTGCCAACACACTAGATAAATACATTTACATCATTTGCAATATTAGGAAGATTGTTTGATTCTAGCTCATAGGAATTTTATGTTCAACCTAACTTTTTCTAGATGTCTTTACTCTTTCTGATGACTCACAATGATTGGCTAGGCTCAGAGAGGTTGTATGTTCCCCCTAAATTTTGCACCAGCCTGTCTATGCTCACAAAGTTTGTACATTCCCCTTGACTTTTGCACTAGATTGTTTATGCTCACAGAGGTTGTACGTTCTCCTTGGATTTTGCATTAGAATTACATCTTAACTCACAACATCATAAAGCATCTTATTCATCCTAAATTTTGGTTTGACTCATAGAGGTTGTACGTTCCCCCTGGATTTTGTCAATACCTCACAAGACTGGTTTATTCTCCAAATCTCCCTAGCTAGCCTCAGGGTGGCCCATTTGGCCTCTCATTGGAGAATGATTGTTGATGCTGCCAAATTTAACAAAATGATAGGCCTATGGAAACTCATCTTTCTTACCAAGACAGATCTTCATTGCAAAATAAGAAATGTGAAAGTATTTACAATTACTCTTGATCCGAGATTAAGATTCTCCAATGTGAATTCATTACCATGAAGAAATGGCTTTATGCAAATCTAGTTTCACATCTCTAAAACATCCTCAAACATAGAATCTAAATCTAGAGAAAATATCTCTATGAGAAATAATGAGAAATTAAAATCATGAGTGATGACATAAAATAACATGACATAGATCTCAAAAGGCATTACATTCTAATTAAACCATGCTTATTGAATGCAGTTCACATTTTATGAATTTCAAGTAAACAATCATCATCTCTTACAAAATACTTAGCTCGCTAACTTATCTTCTCATTTTATTGAGTGTAGGTACCACCAAATAGGTATCTGTCAGATCTATACTAAGGATAAATATACACTAGGAGATGTTGAAAGTGAGACGCATTGTAGTATATCTAACAATTTTAGATCAACTAGATATGAAAAGGTAAGGATAAGGTTTCTTATACACGTGCAATTTTTTATTGTCGAAGGAGGGTCATGTGATTATGATGATGAGAGCATAGGTGAAATTGAGTTTCCCTTGAGGTATAGACATCTAGTGAAACCATGGGTACCTAAGGAGATACCTCAATTGGACACAAATTTCTTCATCAATGGGAGGATGTATCACATTGCTCCATCATCCTTACATGTATTGGGGCTATTTTCCATGGATGGAATAAAGGTCAAATATGGAAATATAACTGAATTTATGGAGTATGTCGGGCCATGCTACAAATACAATCATTGGTTGATGTTGGCTCGATACATGCAAAACACGCAGAGATACATAGTTGTTGCAAATTATATACAACTAGTAGGAAACAATCAAAACAAAGGGGTGACTATGTATATTGATGGAAGGCCGAAAGATTTCAGAAACATTGCACGCTTTATAAATAGTACATGACGAAGGGCAACAACTAAGCAACATAATTTCATATTTGAGGGGCGTGAAGGAAATCGTATATTCGTATGTGAACAAAAATCAATAGTTGAAGGTGAAAGGTGGCGGTGCTTTTCCAGCTGTCTTCCGCCTTTATGCTTGCTTGGATGGATTCATACGATGCTCCTGCATCATACTCCCTTGCTTGAAAATTTTCACGAACTCCTGTTCATGAGCTCTTGCATGGTCTGTCCATGCCTATGAATTGTTTCTTGATCTTCCCAACTGGAATCTTCAACTGGATGTCCTTTCCACTTGATCAAGTATTCAAAATACTCTTTCCTCCTGGTCTTTTTGCCAATCCTTTTGTCAATTATGCCTTCCATTTGTGGCTTTTCAGCTATAGGCATTTGTTTTGTCCATTGAACCTCTTTTTGTTCCTCCTCTGCTCCTGCTTCTTCAGCTCTGTAAGGGTACAAATCCACAACATTGAATATCAGTGAGATTCCGACCCCATTGGGTAATTCAATCTCATATGCGTTTGCCCCAAATTTCCTTATGACCTTGCACGATCCAATCTTTTTCATCTTCAACTTATTATACGTTCCCCTTGGGAACCTTTCCTTCCTCAGATGCGCACGAATTAGATCACCAACTTCAAATTGAAGTTCTTGCCTGTGTTGATCTTCTCTTCGCTTGTATTCTTGACTTGAACTTTGCAATCGCTCCTTAACTCGACTGTGAAGCTCCTTCATTCCTTCTGCAAAGTCCTCTGCACTAGCACTCCTGAATTCATTTTGTTCTGAATATTTCAATTCAGAAACTCCCCTTGGTTGCATTCCATATACAATATGGAATGGACTCTGCCCTATTCTTCTATTGAGTGAATCAATGTAAGTGAATTTTGCCTGTGGAAGAATGTGATCCCATTGACTATGGTGTTTAGTCACTAAGCTTCTTAACAAATCTCCCAAGCTCCTGTTTACGACCTTTGTCTGTCCATTCGTCTGAGGATGATACGCTGATATAAAAGACAAGTTTTTCCCCAGCTTCTTCCATAAGGTCCTCCAGAAATGTCCTACGAACCTGGTACCTCGATCAGAAACGATACTCCTTGGGAAGCTGTGAAGTCTGACGACTTCCTTGAAAAATAGGTTCGCAATATGAGTTGCGTTGCTTGTTTTCTGGCATGGTATGAAATGTGCCATTTTTGAAAATCTATCGACTACCACAAATATTGAATCACATCCTCTCTATGTCCTTGGTAGTCCCAATATGAAATCCATGCTCACTGTGTCCCACGACCTTTCAGGTATGGGTAATGGTTGGTATAACCCTGTGTTCTGCCTTTTTCCTTTCGTGTGCTGACAAATTCTGCACCTGTCCACAAATTTCTTGACCTTTGTCCTCATTCCTGGCCAAAAATATGAGCTATTCAACTTTGAGAACGTCTTGTCATGACTGAAATTTCTGACCAATCTTCCATTGTGTTTTTCCTTCAGCAAATTCTCCCTCATGGAGCATTTTGGAATACATAGCTGATTTCCCCTGAACAATAATCCATCTTGGATCATGTATTCAGTCCATTGGCTTCTATCCTTGAGAGCTGGATTCTCAGATGCCTCATATGCCTCCTTGAAGTCTGGATCATCCCTATACATTTCTTTAAGGTTATCAAAACCCAAAGTCTTGACTCTGAATTCCTGCATAAGAAAACATTTCCTGCTCAAAGCATCAGAAAATTTGTTAGCAGTTCCAAAAATATGCTTAATCACAAAAGTAAAATTCTGCATGAATTCAACCCATCTAGCATGTTTTTGGTTCAACTTCTCCTGTTGAGTCACAAATTGTAAAGCGTGATTATTGTTGTACAAAACAAACTCCTTGGGAACCAAATAGTGTCTCGATTTCTTTAGTGCTTGTATGACTGCATAGAATTCTTTGTCATATGTGGAGTAATTAATCTTCTCTTCATTCAGTTTTTCACTGAAATATGTGATCGGCCTGTCATCTTGGCTTAAGACTGCTCCAATTGCAAATCCACTCATGTCACACCTGACCTAGAATGTCTTGCTGAAATCCGGCAAAACCAGAATTGGTTGCTCAGTGATCTTCTTCTTCAGCAGGTTGAAGCTCTTCTCTGCTTCCTCCGTCCAGTGAAAAGATTTATGTCTTTTCTTTACCGTATCCATCATTGGTACACTAATTCCACTGAAGTTTCAGATGAATTTCTTGTAGAAGCTAGCCAAACCATGGAAGCTTCGAACTTCAAACACGCTCTTCGGCGATGGCCAATTCTTAATCGCCTTTATCTTTTTCGGATCCATTTTTAATTCATTTGCAGAGATAACAAAACCCAAATAAATGAGTTTTGTCCTCATAAATGATGATTTCTTCATATTAATCAACAATTTCTCCTGCTGTAATCTCCTCATTACTGCAACTAGATGCTTTAAGTGTTCTACTTTTGTCTTGCTGAAAATTAATATATCGTCAAGATATACAATGACTAACTTCCCTATGAAATCCTTCAGCACTTCGTTCATCAACCTCATGAAAGTACTGGGCGTATTCATTAATCCAAATGGCATGAAAATCCATTCATACAGCCCCTCATTCATCTTGAATGTTGTCTTCCATTCATCACCTTTTCTCATTCAAATTTGATGATACCTGCTTTTCAAATCAATCTTTGAAAAAAACTTTGCTCCACTCAAGAAATCCATCAAGTCGTCCATCCTTGGAAATGGAAATCTGTATCTGATGGTAATCTTATTGATTTCCCTTGATTCTGTACACATTCTCCATCCTCTGTCTTTCTTTGGGCTGAGCACTGTTGGAACAGCACATGGACTCAAGCTCTCCTGAATCAATCCTTTGTCGATTAAGTCCTGGACATATCTCTTAACTTCTTCATTTTCCTACGGCATCAACCTATACGCAGCTTTGTTCGACAAAATGGCTGCAAGTATAAGATCGATATGATGGCTTATACTCTTTATAGGTGGCAATGAACAAGGTAGTTCGTCCACTACTACATCAACAAACTCTCCCAGCAACTCCTGGATTTCTTCTGGTAAAATATCTATTCTCGTACTGGTCAAAACAATTTTGGTCTTCTTGACCACAATAAATTGTGTGTCTTCCTTCTTCTTAACCTCATTAAGAAGTTCCTTCCCACTAATGAGAAGTATAGTGTTTCTCATCTCTGTTTTCACTTCTTTATCCTTAATTGGCAATGACATGTGAGTCCTACCATTTTTTTCGAGGGTGTACATGTTCTTTCTCCCATCATGAACTACGTTTCTATCATATTGCCACGGTCTACCCAGCAATAGATGACAAACATCCATGGGAGTGACATCACATAATATTTCATTTTTATATCCTCCTATTTTAAATTCAACTAAACATTGTTTAGTGACATTTACCTGATGTCCTTTTTGTAGCCACGAAACTCTATATGGGCTTGGATGTACAAAAATCTCCAGCTCCATCTTTTCTACCATCTCCGTAGATAAGAGATTATCTGTGCTACCACTGTCCACTATGACCTTGCATACCCTATCCTTAGTTTTGCAAGCAGTCTGAAATAGACTGTTTCTTTGGGCTGGGTTCTTTGCCTCCTTCTCCGGCTTCAAGAGAACTTTCCTCATTATCAAAGATCTTCTTCCCTCAACATCTTCTGCCTCAACATTCTGTCCTTGAGCTTCGACAATGTGAGTTTCACCACCATATTTCTTCTTATCTGGACACTCATAGGATTTATGTCCAACTTTTCTAGAGATGAAGCATTTCACTTCACCTCCTCTACCTCTTCCTCTTCCTCTGGCTCGAGGAAAAGTATTTCTATCAGCATACTGCCTTCCTTGTGATATTCCTCCTCTCTTAGGTTGAGGTTTATTTCCCTCTTCTTTAGGTTTCTGAGTTCTATCTTGGGCAATTGTTTTGCCTCTGGCTTGACTTCTACCTTGGCCTCTTTGACCTTGTTTCCAGCTCATCTTCTCTTCAGCTTTCACAGCTATCTGATAAGCATCTTCCACATTTCGAATGGTCATCATGCTCATTTCATCTTGAATGTCATATCGCATACCATTCATGTACCTGACAACTTTTTCATCATCGCTTTCCCAATCACCTGCTCTAATGTTTATCCTGTAGAATTCTTCAGTGTATTCCTTCACTGACATCAACTTTTGTCTCAAATTCTGCATCCTCTGAAATAGAGTGATTTGATAATCCCCGGGTATAAATTTGGCTTTCATCTTTGCAACCATTCTATCCCAGCTTTTGATTTTCTGCTTGCCCTTGCAACGTCTGTCAGTGTGCAGTTCATCCCACCACAGTGTTGCATGCCCTTTAAGTCTAGTAACGACATGTTTGACTTTCTTATCTTCCTCGACATCCTCATAGTCGAAGTATATGCCTAGAGCTCTAATCTAATCTAGAAGTTATTCAACATGAAAGTTGCCTTCGTACACTGGAATGTCCATTTTTTCTCTAGTACCTATCCTTGCAACATCCCTGAAGAGGCATTCTTCTGCAACATCTTCAACTGCAACTTCTTCTCCTTCATTTCTAGCTTCATGTTCACTTTCAACTTCACTGATATCCCCAGTGTCGACTGTGTGCCTTTGTGTTGTCTCCATAGCATCAAGTCTGGCACATAACTCACACATTTCTCTTTCCACTACTAGATCATGCATTTGCCTATCCCTTCTTCTTGGTGGCATGGCTGAAAATTTTTCCTCTTTTCTCTCTGCTACAGAAAGCAAAGAATTTGTTCTGTGCTTTGATACCACAACTGACGCAGACCCCCTGCCCTTGCGCCAAGATCAGCGCAAGAGCTTTTCCAAACCACGCAAAGAGTTAATTAAACCCCTTTGTTTAAGCCCCGAAAGATTTTGGGCTTCGTGAGTTGGAGGTTCTCGACGCAATGCCATGACTCTTGCAATCGCTGAAACACGAAATGTCAACGAAGGTTGACTCCTCCAACACAATGAGAACATGCCACCTGTTACCCACTAGTTCCGGCTTTCGGGACTTCGAGCAAATAGCCAACAGTCGTTCCTCTTCCCTTATGATTCCCCGAAATCTGAAATTTCGCCTTTGGCGAGATCAACAACTGTGATCCTCCCTCTATCCAACGGCTCAGACCTCTTCGAGATTTCGTGTACCGGGAGTTTGAAACTCTCGACCCCAAAATATCTTGTCACGCCAATCCCTAAAAACCTAATGGCTCCGATCTTTTCAGGATTTCATGAACCGGGATTTTGAAACTCTCGATTCAAAAATCACTTGTCTCCTCTACTTCTTGAATTCTGAAATAGACCTAATGGCTCTGATCTTTTCGAGATTTAGCTAACTGGGAGTTTGAAACTCTCAATTCCAAAATCACTTGTCTCCTCTACTTCCTGAATTCTGAAATGCCGAAATGCCGAAATGGGCTCAACAACGATTAGTCCTTGACCAAATCTCAGTCCATGTGACTGCTTCCTCCGTGACCACAACCCTACTCCAAAGACACGTCATGTTTTGGGACTTTGGGGTTTTCAACATAAAGTGCCTTGACTCCTTGTCATCGAAATTTCTGAAATGCCAGACCCTGAAATGTCGAAATGCCAAAAGTCCACTCCAAATGGAGATAAACGACTCTTGTTGGTTCTCATCCAATGGTCACTACTTCTCTTGAGCTCCTGAATGCTAAAAGACACTCAACCTTAACCTTCTCACATACCTATGAGATCCAATGGTCCACGGGATTTCGACACTTCTTCCACGAAGAAATTTCCCTATTCGTTCACTCTTCTTCAAGGATCTCTGGCCAAAATGACTTGGCGACCTTCCACCTGAAATTGACTTCTACGAAATGATTTCAATCTCCGCCTCCCTTTGAACACTTCAAAGGTGCTATCCCTCCTAAGCTCTCACTTGCAAATTCAAGCCCCCAAAAAGGAATCATGCTCGCACTCCTTGCGGGAACTTCCAAATAACCTATGGTTATTTGAGTCTTCGACCCTATGCAGTCTTGCAATAGTAGTCCTTCAACCTTCACCTTAGTCGATAAGTTCTAAGGCTTCAACCAACCTACGCACACCTTGCACGACTCTGTGCCTCACCTGCACTTCTGCTGGTTATGAGAACAATGATATCTCTCTTGATTTTTCTGAGATAAAACTCAAATCCTTGTCAACGCACACCTTACGGACGTTCATTGCACTCCTTGCAGGAATTCTCAGGAAGAGAAACAATTGAAACTCATTCTTCTCCTCTCTTAGACTTCATACACTCAACATGAAATCATACACACAGTACGTCATTGGAATAAATGCATAACAGAGAAACAAAACAACTATAAACATACCATTTAACTAATGTAAAGAGTAAACATCATAACACCATGAAAATTGAGTCAAAGTTTCATATATTAACTCAAGTGCTCTTGTACATGGGTTCTTCTCTACAGCTCTCTACTACAACTCTACATCATATGAAATCTGAATGATCATAAAAAATTACTATGATACAAGGGTGAGGGTGTCTATATCCATTTTTCCTCCTATACTTCTTATTAGCACTTGGTAAATTTCCTAGAGGTTGAAAACAGAAGAAATCTACAAAAGGTAACTTTATCCAACCACTTTTGAAGCTGGGATCTAGCCCTTCCAACTTCAGAGAGGGATCTCTCTATATGATTTAGCTATGTTTCCAATTTTAGATATTAGGGTAGGTAAAGAAATAGGTCGGTTTTTTTGTCAAAGTGTTTTTTGAATTGGTTGAGACAGTCTACACATCCATTGGGCTATGGGGTCTGTGTTTAATAAAATATGAAATACAAACCAGAAACGCAAAGGAAAAACTTTCACAGGGCGAGATAATATAATCACTGGATCTTTTAGTAGCTTAAATGATGATTAGCAGAAAAGATGAGAAAGATAATTTCAACAAAGAAGCAGTTAAGAATTCCTTTATTGAAAATACTAGAAGAAAAACACTAAAATCTTTCGAGTCAGAAACAGGGTATACGATATAAATCCTGCAACATTCGTTACTCTTAAAGATTAGAATTAGAAAACAAGATGATCAAAAAGCAAGAATAACATTCAACTTAGAGAGAAAACATCACCAGTGAATACACGCAAGAATCCTGTAAAAGTGCCTCCTTTTTATTAATGGAAGATCTCTTCAAAAATATTACAGTCTGAATAGCGTCAGGGTGTGAAGATCAACAACCCTCAATACTTAGAAAGGTGAAGTATTTATAACTCAAATTACAAACGTTCCTGTCATAAATGACCAGGATGTGCTAAATCTATTTTTAGCCTAACTAATTTAACAAATTTCCTAAATCTAGGAACTGCTTGATGACTTGGTGTAACTGCACGTTGATTTATGGGTAGACCGTTGATGAAGCCTTTGCACGACCTCATCTCACTGGACAACTGACTGGACCTGGACAACTCATCTGCTAATCGATCAGATCGCAGAGTTCCTCCCATCTGAGATGATTGGGCACGTTGACTTTGAGTAGTCTTCGATACACTTCGTCCATTTCTGTATACTTGGCGAATGTAGGCTTTGTGAGGAAAATGTATCGAATCTCGTGTTGGATACTGATGTCCCACTGAAGGGCATCCAAGAATACCTTACCGGTGATGCTCCCTTGTATGCCTACAAACTTTGAACTTTCCTTAGACACATCAGCTAATCTCTTCTTGTAATCTGGGAGTGTCATCAGTTTATCATTAATAACCTTCAGACCAGGTAGACCTTTCTTCTAGAGAGCCTCAATCTTATTGAAGAACCTTTGTACCCCCTGGTCCATCGCCTGAACCTTTTCTTCCAGCTGAAGCATTAGTCCTCTCTTGGTCAAAACTATTTTGACCTCAAGGATGGTCTTTGTTCTGTCTTCAATCTTCAGCTCTTCCAGCTCCTCCCTGGTCTTAGAATTGAGGAACTTGATGATCTCGTTTGCTTGTGTTGGCCTATCTCCCAATTCTACTCTAATCTTCTCAATGGCTTGTTTACTCCTTTGGACTAACTCATTCTACTCAAACATAATCTAGATCATGGGCCATATCTCATTCATGGACTTAGTGATGTCTGTCCATACACTCTCTTTAACCTCGGCCAATGTCTTTCCTGCCACTGTTTGTTTCTGGAGCTGCTGTAACTCCTGCTTGAGTTGCTCTATCACCTTCTTTTCCTTAGATAGGCTGGTCTGGAAAGAAGATTTGAGTTCCTGCAGGTTCTCAATATCCTTTTTTAGCCTGCTGATCTCTGTCTCCTGCAGGTTCATCCTTTCCATGGACTCAGCCAGATCGGTTGTCTTCTCCTGAGATGTCGATGGAGTCGTGGACGGGACTGTTGTCATTGATGCAGTGCTCACTCCTACAATTGGGATAGCACTCAATGGAATGACTTCCATTGGCTTCAGTTGCTCTTTCTCTTTTAACAGTTTCTCCATCTCAGCTTCCATTTCTCTAAGCTGTGCGTTTTTCTCCATGAGCAGCTTTATCATCTCATCCTTCTCGCCTTCTTTCTCTGTTATCTCCTTCGCCTGCGAGTCTTATGTGGGCGGGAGCTTCAGTTGTTTCCTCAAGGATGCTATATCAGCATTCTTCCTCTTTATCATTTCCTCTGCTTCTTTGACATTCGAAGGATCATAACCGATCTTGAGGACCAACTCCTCCAAAGTTTTGATCCTATTGTCCTTTGTGAACGATGAAATCTTCTCCATTTTGAGCTGTGTTTGAACATTGTTCAGTGACACCTGCAATTCGGCTGTAGAAGCGGAAGCATGCGCCAATGTATAGAAAACCATTTCTCTAGTCTTCTTGTGTAGATCCATCTGATCGGCTGGGTGCACGTCCTTTGTCTGAAATTCGAAGGTGGCCCTCTTGTAGTCGATGATCACCTTGGGATCTAGCACCTGCGCCTAGAGGAAGGCCATGTGCATTCTACCCTTTTCTGTGTCAAATGCAGACAACAGCCTATGCTGCGCAGTCGACGTCTGCTTCCAAAATTGAGCGCAAGTACTGCTGGTAAGGGTCTGGTTCTTTTTCTTGATCAGCTCGTACTTTTTGAAAATGCTCAACTTGGGCCCAGCCTTACCTGGCTGAGTGCCCAATGGGGAGTCTGTGGATTTCTTTGGTAATGCTGGGGTGATGTCCTTATAGAGGCTCAAACCGAAGGGAGGAATAACAGACTTGGTCACTGTGGTAGGCGGGGCTTCTTTTTCCCCTGTCGGGCCAAGGACTGACGAAGTCTTAGGCCTCTTAGTGTGCAGCTGGAACTCCTCGGAAGATACCTCAGTGACAGACGGAGATAAATCCTCCCTCGGCCTCTTCTCTTTTGGGACGTGTGGAGTGGTCGTTGGTGACACAGTGGTCGGGGGAACCTGTTGTTCCACTTCGACCAAGGTGTTAGGCTCCCACACTGTCTGATTAGCGAATTTCTCAATTTCAGGCTTGGACACATGCACATATGGGATGTTCTTGTTTTTCACTCTCATATCTGAGATGATCCCACAAGGATCATAATGTTATGGGAAACTCATGAATAATTTCATCTCCCTTAGCATCCTATCTGCTTCTTCCCCAGCGCCACGATTGTTGCAGATGAAGGAGCCAATCTGCCCCTTGATTCTAAGTTTTTGCTTCTTCTTCAAAGACACAAAATGAATATCATTTGAATTTATAATCTGCCTTATATATTCTAGAGCAAAGATCCTTACAGGAAAATACTTAGGCAGCTTATACGGTGCCAATTCGCACCCGTATACTCTGATCTCAGTATGATTTTGATACAGGTACCAATCCCTGGTCTTTGTGTTGTCCGAGAGATGCAGGATTCTATGGACTTCGTCATTTATTCGGACTCGGGCCTGCCGCTCAGCATGCTTACCACAGGGTGGTAGAACAGATCGATGAATGCCTTGAAGCTGTACTCTGTGGAGTTGTGCTTCAACAAGGAGGTCCATGCTGTGACTACCTGAGGTCTACCGTCTGCATCCATCTTCTGCATGGAAAATGCAAACTTATCCGCCTGGAAGAAGACGAAGAGGTAGGCTAGTATTGATGAATATCTTAACATGCCTTCTGTGCCAAAATTCACAAACTGTTCATGAATATTGTCTGCCAAGAATGTGTTGAAATCAAACTGGATGGTGGGTTTTTCATCAGTGGAGAAAATGGATAGAAAACCCAGAATGGGCTCATCTACCCACTGGTCGGAATAGTATCCTAACAAGGCACACATGGAGGAGATGACCTGATTTCCCTTAGTTGAGAACATGGAGGACGGGTAAGGAGGATTTGTGGAGTGGAATTGAGCGGATGTGGGAAGGAAAAGCTCGAATATTTGAGATCTTTAGGGAAAATTCATTTTCCGATACAACTCTGTAAGGATTTCCAGGTTGAAAGGAGACGCAGAGTCAGCACGGGGAATTTGCATCATCTGGTCTATAGACTCAGGCATGATGAGGAAAAGGATTTCTCTAGACGAGGAGATGACGGCTCTTTGTTTAGGAATATAGTGAGCTTGACACTTGAGAGAAAATTCGGGAAGATGGTGGATCTGAGGGAAGAGGTAGAGGGGTAAATTGGACTCCCAGAGTCCAATTTCGTCACTCTGGTCGAGGAAAACCTCCCTGAGCCACGACTGGAGGTCTGAGAAATCAAAATCGCATTTGGTATCTGTGATTAACCAGTCTTTGTCGACCAGTGGGATCCTGTCCGGGTCGACAAGAGGTGGGAGAAACAAATTCTCCTCTCCTTCTGCTGGTCTGGACTTTGGCGCCATTTCTACAACAATACCTGCAATAAACATGATGTTAGTGGGGGTGACTGACTGTGGATGAGGGCGACGGAATGTAACGGAGGAGTAAGTGGTGAATTTCTCTGGTGCGATGGGTAAATAACGAATGTGAGGTAAATAACGATGGTTTTATTTAAATTGGGGTCGGTTGGGCGCGGGAGACAGGTTAGCTGGATAACGGATAGATTATCCAGTAATAAATGGACAACGAGTCATTTGGGGGTGCTATGGCAGGTGACGGTGGATGAAAGATACGGACGGGTGATGTGGTGGCTAGGGATTGGAGGTAAAAGTTATAATAAGGGGCTTGCCATGAGTGGAAGGTGGGAGGGGACTGACAACAGTTATGGGATGTGACTAACTCGGGGAGAAGTGGAAGGTGACGTCCATAAGTGACGGGGGTCTGTCAGATAACAGATGGTGACGGGACTCTGGGGAAAATAGACTGACACCACATATAACAAGGGACCCGCTAGAGGGGGAAAACCATTCCGGACCCCCCCCCTTCAGTTAAAAGCAGATCATCTAGGGGGGTCCGAAATCCATGTAGGGTCGTTGATATGTGCACCTGTTTCTGAGCCATAGATCTAAGCATGCTCTTTATCACTCATTCCGGACCCCCCCCCTCCATTAAAGGTAGAACGGACGGGGGGGGGTCCGGAATCCAATATTGACTATTGATTTAAGCGCTCAACCCTAGGCCGTCCAGATGCGCGCAAATGTTATCAGCGATTCCAGACCCCCCCGGTTAAAAGCAGAATGGTCGGGGGGGGTCCAGAATGCTTTGTGCACCGTAGATCTGGGCACCGCGATCAGGACCGTCGATATGTGCAGGGAGCATAAATGTTGAGCGGAAAACACATGCGCTGGGAAAAACTTAGGATAAATGTATTTTATGGGTTTTTCCCCAAACTTTTCAAGTAGACACCACCATGGGGCTTCGACCAAACGCTCTTCTAAGCATATGAAACATGGTGCAACATTTACATCAAGCTGGTTTTATTGGAAGGAAGCAATAAAACAACTAGCCTACATACTAACCTATCTTCCTATGACAATTAACCCAGATTAAACTGTTGGATTAAGAATTTACTCTACCCTGGGGCTATTTGACCAAGATTATATAGTCTGGCCATATTTATTCACTAATCTAACCTAGACACTTTGGCTAAGATTAAACTGTTTAGCTAAATTCATTCACTACCCTATCAACATTCAAATTTAAAAAGAACTTGGCCATGCTTGAAAGGTATGGACAAAGTTACTATTATTGCATGGGGCTTTTATTGCAATTCTTTTATGCCCTCTTTTCTTTCTTTCTTTTTCTTTTTTCTTTTTTCTTTTCTTTTTCTTTCTTTTTCCTTTTCTTTTCTTTTCTTTCCTTTTTCTTTTCTTTTCAAATTATTTGCATAATGAAAAATCATTTGTCAACAAAAACACTAGAGACAGATAATATCCCAGTCACCAATTGATCCTATAATTTATAGGGTGATAACAGCGGCTCCACCTGGGGATGGTACTTTCCCTGTGAAGTGCCAAGAATCCTGATACCTGTCATTCTGAAAATTTCTGCCTAGTAGCCTTCGTTGGTTTTATTCTCAAAAATTGAAAAACAATGGTCAGCAGCTTAGGGCCTTCTCTTCGGGCTTCAACCAACTGACTAATGTTCTTCACTCAGAAAATGCAAGTGAAAAATTAAAATAAAAAATGATATGTACAATGGAGAGTGAAAACTCAAATCTTCTATTGAGGTGGCACATAATGTTTTAGCATTCTACCATTCACAGGTCCTCCTGGCAGATCTGTCCCATTAGCATTGTTTAGTAGGAAAGCATTGTTTCCCCTGAAAGCTTGGATCATGTATGTTCCTGTCCACAGACTGTCAAATTTTCCATGCTTTCCCTTGTCTTCATTTCTGGCATCCCATATTAGCACCAAATCTCCTAGCTCAAAATCATCTTCCTTGGTTCGTTTGTCAAAGATCTTCTTGATGTTTTCTTGGATTACCTGAGTCTTGTTGAAAACGTCCTCCCTAGACTGCTGCAAATGGATCATCTGGTTGATCCTTCTCTGTGAGTCATTTGGCTCATCTTGTACATATTGAAGCAACTTCATGACAGGGACTCCTAAAGAAGTGGGGAAAACTACCTCTATGCCATAGACTAGCTGGTATGGTGACATACCAATTGACCTTTTGGTGGTCAGTCTGTCAGCCCATAACACAAACACCAACTTGTTGTGCCATGATTTCTTGTTTTCCTGCAATGTTTTCTTGATGATATTTACCAAGGTTTTGTTTGAAGATTCCGCCAGCCCATTCCCCTGAGGGTAGTAGGCTGTGGAATGCCCCAAACCGATGTGATACTGGTTGCAGAAATCTATGAGCTTTTTCGACCGAAAAGCAGCTGCATTATCAGTTATAATATTTCTAGGACATCCAAAGCGAGACAAAATATTATTTTCAAGGAATTTGATAACAACAGAGTCAGTGGCTTGCCTGCTTGGTACTTCTTCGATCCATTTGGTAAAATAATTGTTGGCAGTGAGAATCCACCTGTGTTGGCTTGAAGATGGGGGGTGTATTTCTCCAATGAAGTCGAGTCCCCATTATTGGAAAGGGGCCTCAACTAAGATCAGTTTCAGAGGTAGAGGGAGGAGTTTCCTTTTTCCTTCAAACAGTTGACATTGATGACATGTAGTTACCTTTTGATGCACATCGGCAAACAGGGTGGGCCAATAGAATCCAGCTCTGAGTATTTTGTTGGCTGTGACCTTCTAGTTCAGATGGCCACCACATTCTCCTGCATGAAACTCTTGTAACACTTTATCAGCTTCATCTTTCAATAAAAAAATTAACAGAATGCCTCCAGGATCTTTCCAATACAAATTTCCTTCTAGAATACAGAATTTTAAGGCTTTCAACTTTAAAAATCTAGCTTTAGTCTTAGTCAAACCAGGGGGAGCTTGTAGATTTTGCAAAACGAATATAAGGTCTGCGTACCATGGAGAGTTGAGAAATACCTCTCTCACGCTTGGAGTCGCCATCTCACCCTGTTCATGTGCCACATCTAAAAAATTAATGTCAAGAGCATGGAAGTTCGATTCAGCCATTAATTTTGCTAGGCCTTGACCCTTAATTAGTTTTGTAGGCTTAATCTCTATATCATATTCTAAAATAATAGCAATCCATTTTCCCCTTCTTCCATCAGGGTTGTCCTGTGTCAAAATGTCTTTTACTACCGCGTTCAGAACATATGCTATGGTGTGGGAATGGAGAATGTAGACTCTAAATTCTTTTATGGCTTTACCAAAGAAAAAGCTTGTTTCTCCATTATCGTAATTCAGAGCAGCGTCTCTTAACGCTTTGCTAAAGAAAGCTATGGGATGTTCATACCCTTCACTGTTCTTTTACAGTAATACCACTACTATAGTATGTTTGGAAGCGAAAGAAAAGAGATAGAAATCCTTAGTAAAATCAGGACTGATCAAAACAGGGGCTTTTGTGAGTGCTCGTTTGACTTGTTCGAAAGACTGTCTGGACTTGGAGTCCCATTTTATTTTTACATCCTTTTTTAGCATATTTGTAATGTTTCTTAGGAGTTCTTCCAGATTGGGAATGAATCTTCGTAGAAAGTTAATTCTCCCGATAAAAGACTATAGTTCCTTGAGGTTCCTGGGGTGTTCTAACTTTTGTATTGCCTCGATTCTGCTGGGGTCTATTTTGATTCCATCTTTGGAAATGATGTGTCCTAGCAGTTTTCCTTCCTCTAACCCGAAAAGGATTTTCTTAGGATTTAAAGAAATCCCAAACCTTCTACATTTCTCGAAGACTCGTCTGAGGTTTTGCAGGTGTTTGTCATCAGATCGGGAAAACACAGTTACATCATCTAAATAGACGACAATAAACTTACCCGATTCTTCCACGAAAGTGATATCCATCACCCTCTGGAATGTGGCTCCTGCATTCATCAGACCAAAAGAAATTTTCACATACATGAAAGTGCCCCATGGTGTGGTGAAAGCGGTTTTGTCTTGGTCATCCGGGTGAACTAGGACTTGATTGTACCCCGAGAAACCATCCAGCAGAGAAATTCGACTGGACCCGACCACCCTTTGCAGGATGTGGTCCATTTTCGACAAGGGATAATTATCCTTCAGGGAGACTTTATTCAAATTTCGAAAATCTATGTAGAGTCTGATTTCCCCAGTTTTCTTATGTGTAGGGACCAAATTAGAGACCCATTTGGAAAAACGCAACGGAACTATGATTTTGGCATCGTACATTTTTTTGATTTCCTTTTCTATCAGAGGGAGCAACTTGGGATTTATCCTCCTAAGTTTCTGCCTAAATGGTTTTTGGTCTTCTTTTATTGGAATCTTGTGTTGTATGATGCTGGTATCATAAGCTTTCAAATCTTCATAGCCCCAGGCAAAGACATCTGAATATTCTTTGAACAACTCAATGTATTTGAGTTTTTTCTCTGGGGGCAATGATTTAGATAGTTTGACTATCCTGGGTTTCTCTTCAGTCCCTATATTACAATCTTCTACCTCTTGTCCATGGGCTTCGATTTTCGGTTTTTTGGCTACGTCGTTAAAATCAAACAAGTCCTCTAAAGGAACTAGACCTCTAGGCAAAACATTGTTTTTAAAATGTAAAACATCAGCATCCATTTCGTCATCGCCTAATTCTCCTGAATCTACGCTATTTACACTATCAATTTCAAAATCAAAACTATTTACATTTTCATCTTCGTTCTCTAAATCTATATTTGTACATTCAAAATCGTTTTTACACTGCAGAAAGTCTTCGATTTGATCATCATTACCAAACACTTGCCAGTACCTGATATTGTCGGGAATGGTTGGTCTTCATTTCACCTCAACAGTGTATGGACGAGTCTAGCGGAAAGGAATCTTACAAGTGGCTTCTGAGGTAGCCAATCCATCTGCCAGAATGTTCTATCCCCTCGGCATTACCTGCAAGTCAACTTCAGTGAAACATCTAAGGGCATCTAGAACAACATTCCTATAAGCTTTAAGACGTGGGTGTTTCGCAGCGTACTCACCTTTGATCTACTTTATTATCAACTCAGAATCACCTCTTACCATAATTTGTTTAGCACCAACTCTTTTCAACAGCTTCAGACTGAGCATCAAGGCTTCATACTCAACAATATTGTTAGTGCATTGGAAATTTAATTTGTAAGAATGGTTTTCTGAATACCTGTTTATGTGACTATGCATCCAGACTCCTACTCCAGCTCCTTCTTTGCTTACTGCTCCATCAAAATCCATGCTCCAGAAATCAATGGGTAACTCTTCAGTTATCACGTTCTTCATCCTTGATACCTCAATGATTTCTTGGCCTTCGTCCGGACTAGATGTATCTTCTCCCAGCTGAGTGTCTTGCTCTTCGGTGTCACCATCATTGTACAAGATAAAAGAATCCAAGTCATAATGCATGGAGTAAAGAGGATAGTTGTGCGGCTTTTCTTGGCTACTGACCATGTACTTCATCAATGTTTCTTTGTATAGCCTTCTTTGTTGCCCGAAAACTGGGATAGTGGCATAAGACATATCTAGCTGCAGGGTTCCTTTCAACTTAGCCCCCCAAGACCGAGATAACAACATTCCATACTTCGGCAGGATGTCTGCAACTACCACATCCATTACCATGCTCTTCGCAGGAATCTGAACCAAGGTGATGCATAGGTCCTTGATCAAACCAATACATCTAACTTTATTGGAGTCGAATGAGTGTAAATCTTTGTAAGGTCTGGTGACCTCCAGTCCCAGTTTATCCATTACTGCTTTGGGCATTAGATTGTGGGAAGCACTTGAATCAAGCATAGCATTATGCAAGATCAGGTCATGTATGTTTAGACTAATGTAAAAAGGAGTGACCTCACCAGTATCATCTCGACCATCTACTTCAGGTCCGAACAAAAGTTCGGGTTGATCATCTGTAAGGTTCACGGTATCGGAATGATTCGCTGATCCTATGGTTAAGGCCTTAGTGCCTATGTTAGGTTCAATGGTCAGTGCTTTAATCACCTATGAGCGATAAATGTATTTGTTCATCAACTCGGTAAGTGGGATGGGAATTTTTACTTTGGCCAATTCCCCCTCAAGGCTGAAAGGTGTAGGAACTCTGCCTTGGCTCATCAATTCTGGTTTGTCCATCATATTCTTATATCCATAAGTACTTGGTGGATTAATAGGTGAAACCTCAGGCTGTGACGGCCTTTTCAGAATAGTAATGTTTTTCTTCATAGGAGCTTCGGCAGTGCTCTTCTCAGGAACCTTCTCGGGAGCTGGCTCAGAGGCCTTCTCGGTTTCGACTATCTTCTTCGTTTCAATCGCCTTTTTTGGGGAACTCCCTTCTATATTATTACTCCGCATATTATACTGCCGGTGTACCTCCAAAATGGAATTTTCGAATGCCTGTTGTTCTGCATCTTCATCTTCTTCACTCACTTTCATTTGATTGAGAAGAAAAAGTTCTTGCTCTTCTTGGGTAAGGAAAATAGCTTCGTTATCGTGAATTCCCATGAGATTAATGTGAGTATCCTCCAATTCCTCAATCACTTCCTCCCCTTCATCAACATATTTTTCTTCTAGGGGAGGTCTGATCTGCTGATCTGGACCCCTCTGCTCTCTTTGATCCCTAGGATCTCTCTGTCTGATTTGAGGAGGGTTTCTTCTAAAGTTAGGGTTCCGAACTTGAGGAGCTGGTGGGTTTTCTCTCGGAGGATTTTTGTCTGACACAGTAAGTCTTTCCATCATTCTTTCCACTGCTCTGGCCAAAGAATCCAATTTGGAATCTGAGGTCGACGTGGAAGGTTCTTATTTAATCATGACTCTCCTTTCTAACCTCTGACGTGCCCATTTTGCCAACAAATTGGCCTCCACACTTATAGCACTTTTATGCATGTCTTCTAGGGTGGTAGAATTTATTTCCCTTAGTTGGTATGACATGTTAGCATCAAAACCATCGGGGAATTTTATCAATGCCAAACCTTGTGGAGGTTTGATTTCAGCTGGGATTGCATTGTATAGGTTATTGAAATGAGTGCAGTAATCTTGCACTGTCTCACCTTGATTTCTTCTAATATTTTCATATTCCGACAAGATTTGCAGTGGGTTTTTCTTTACCTCCCATCTGTCTAGAAAACTCCTTTGGAATGTGGTAAGGTCAAGGACTGAGGCAGCACGCAACCCTTTGTACCATTTTTTAGCGTCACCTGTCAAACTTTGGGCAAACAATCTCATTTGAACGTCAGCTTCATCTACTTCATGCAGATCATAATAATCATTCATTTTATCTACGTGTTGTTGTGCGCTCAAAGGTCATGTTGCATCGAATTGTGGAAGTCTTGTTTGATAGTCTTGGGGCATGGAATGTAGAGGCGCAACCAACACCAAGGGAGCATATCGAGCTGCCATGTTGGGTGGAGGAGGTGGAACGACAACCTGGATGATCAGCGAGGTAGCGACTGAAGACGAGGACGAGGAGGGACTGGATAGCATTGAGGGAGTGATTTGTGGTTTAGTCGTGGGAGACAGAAGTTCGGGGGTTCGGGATTGCAAAACAGTTGGTTCAAAGATGATTCTAGTCACAAAACTATCGGACCATGTTCTAACTAGGCTTTGTTGTGGAAAGGTATCAAGGTCAGGGTTTTGAGAGGTAACAGGTTTCCCTGAAAAGGAAAGGAACTTATGAAGGGGAAGATGACTCACTGAGCCTTCAGCTAAGGTATTTTTCCTGAGCAATTGTTTGAGGTTATCTGTCACTATTGCAGGTACTGGGTCTGGATGAGATCGAGTATAAACTTTCTTGGGAGCCAGAATTCTTTTTGGTTTTTTATACATATACTTTTTAGTTTTGTGAGTCTGAAAATAATATGTACAAAGTTTAATCAACCTCTAAACATTAATTTCTTCTCAATATTTGCAATATTCCAGGAACAAACTTTCTTTTTAGGGAAAAGAAACGTGAAATTATCAATTTTTAGTTCTGGTCCCCAGTGGATTCGCCACTATGTTAACACTTGGTAAATTTCCTAGAGGTTGAAAATAGAAGAAATCTACAAAGGTAACTTTATCCAACCACTTTTGAAGCTGGGATCTAGCCCTTCCAACTTCAGAGAGGGATCTCTCTATATGATTTAGCTATGTTTCCAATTTTAGATATTAGGGTAGGTAAAGAAATAGGTCGGTTTTGTTGTCAAAGTGTTTTTTGAATTGGTTGAGACAGTCTACACATCCATTGGGCTATGGGGTCCGTGTTTAATAAAATATGAAATAAAAACTAGAAACACAAAGGAAAAACTTTCACAGGGCAAGATAATATAATCACTGGATCTTTTAGTAGCTTAAATGATGATTAGCAGAAAAGATGAGAAAGATAATTTCAACAAAGAAGCAGTTAAGAATTCCTTTATTGAAAATACCAGAAGAAAAACACTAAAATCTTTCGAGTCAAAAACAGGGTATACGAGATAAATACTGCAACATTCGTTACTCTTAAAGATTAGAATTAGAAAACAAGATGATCACAAAGAAAGAATAACATTCAACTTAGAGAGAAAACATCACCAGTGAATACACGCAAGAATCCTGTAAAAGTGCCTCCTTTTTATTAATCGAAGATCTCTTCAAAAATATTACAGTCTGAATAGGGTCAGGGTGTGAAGATCAACAACCCTCAATACTTCGAAAGGTGAAGTATTTATAACTCAAATTACAAACGTTCCTATCATAAATGACCAGGACGTGCTAAATCTATTTTTAGCCTAACTAATTTAACAAATTTACTAAATCTAGGAACTGCTTGATGACTTGGTGTAACTGCACGCTGATTTCTGGGTAGACCGTTGATGAAACCTTTGCATGACCTCATCTGACTGGATAGTTGACTGGACCTGGACAACTCATCTGCTAATCGATCAGATCGCAGAGTTCCTCCCATCTAAGATGACTGGGCACGTTGACTTTGAGTAGTCTTCGATACACTTCGTCCATTTCTGTATACTTGGCGAATGTAGGCTTGGTGAGGAAAATGTATCGAATCTCATGTTGGATACTGATGTCCCACTGAAGGGAATCCAAGAATGCCTTACCGATGATGCTCCCTTGTATGCCTACAAACTTTGAACTGTCCTTAGACACATCAGCCAATCTCTTCTTGTAATCTGGGAGTGTCATCAGTTTATCATTAATAACCTTCAGACCAGATAGACCTTTCTTTTGGAGAGCCTCAATCTTGCTGAAGAACCTTTGTACCCCCTGGTTCATGGCCTGAACCTTTTCTTCCAGTTGAAGCATTAGTCCTCTCTTGGTCAAAACTGTTTTGACCTCAAGGATGGTCTCTATTCTGTCTTCAATCTTCAGCTCTTCCAGCTCCTCCCTGGTCTTAGAATTGAGGAACTTGATGATCTCGTTTGCTTGTGTTGGCCTATCTCCCAATTATACTTTGATCTTCTCAATGGCTTGTTTACTCCTCTGGACTAACTTGTTCTGCTCAAACATGATCTGGATCATGGGCCATATCTCATTCATGGACTTAGTGATGTCTGTCCATACACTCTCTTTAACCTCGACCAATGTCTTTCCTGCCACTATTTGTTTCTGGAGCTGCTATAACTCCTGCTTGAGCTTCTTTGTCACCTTCTTTTCCTTAGATAGGCTGGTCTAGAAAGAAGATTTGAGTTCCTGCAGGTTCTCAATCTCCTTTTTTAGCCTGCTGATCTCTGTCTCCTGCAGGTTCATCCTTTCCATGGACTCAGCCAGATCGATTATCTTCTCCTGAGATGTCGATGGAGTCGTGGACGAGACTTCTGTCACTGATGCAGTGCTCACTTCTGCAATTGGGATAGAAATCAATGGAATGACTTCCATTGGCTTTAGTTTCTCTTTCTCTTTTAACAGTTTCTCCATCTCAGCTTCCATTTCTATAAGCTATGCGTTCTACTCCATGAGCAGCTTTAGCATCTCATCCTTCTCGCCTTCTTTCTCTGCTATCTTCTTTGCCTGCGAGTCTTCTGTGGGCAGGAGCTTCAGTTGTTTCCTCAAGGATGCTATATCACCGTTCTTCTTCTTTATCATTTCCTCTGCTGCTTTGACGTTCGAAGGATCATAACCGATCTTGAGGACCAGCTCCTCCAAAGTTTTGATCCTATTGTCCTTTGTGAACGATGAAATCTTCTCCATTTTGAGCTGTGTTTGAACATTGTTCAGTGACACCTGCAATTTGGCTGCAGAAGCGGAAGCATGCACCAACGTATAGAAAACCATTTCTCCGGTCTGCTTGTGCAGATCCATCTGATCTGTTGGGTGCATGTCCTTTGTCTGGAATTCGAAGGTGGCCCTCTTATAGTCGGTGATCACCTTGGAATCTGGCCCCTGCGCCTGGAGGAAGGCCATGTGCATTCTTCCCTTTTCTGTGTCAAATGCAGACAACAACCTATGTTGCGCAGTCGACGTCTACTTCCAAAACTGAGTGCAAGTACTGCTGGTAAGGGTCTGGTTCTTTTTCTTGATCAGCTCGTACTTCTCGAAAATGCTCAACTTGGGCCCAGCCTTGCCTGGCTGAGTGCCCAATGGGGAGTCTATGGATTTCTTCGGTAATGCTGGGGTGATGTCCTTATAGAGGCTCGAACCGAAGGGAGGAATAACATACTTGGTCATTGTGGTAGGCGGGGCTTCTTTTTCCCCTGTTGGGCCAGGGACTGATGAAGTCTTAGGCCTCTTAGTGTGCAGCTGGAACTCCTCGAAAGATACCTCAGTGACATGCGGAGATAAATCCTGCCTCATCCTCTTCTCTTTTGGGACCCGTGGAGTGGTCGTTGGTGACACAGTGGTCGGGGGAACCTGTTGTTCCACTTCGACCAAGGTGTTAGGCTCCCACACTATCTGATTGGCGAATTTCTCAATTTCAGGCTTGGACACATGCACATACGGGATGTTCTTGTTTTTCACTCTCATATCTGAGATGATCCCACAAGGATCATAATGCCATGGGAAACTCATGAAGAATTTCATCTCCCTTAGCATCCTGTTTGCTTCTTCCCCAACGCCACGATTGTTGCAGATGAAGGAGCCAATTTGCCCCTTGATTCTAAGCTGCTGCTTCTTCTTCAAAGACACAAAATGAATATCATCTGAATTTATAATCTGCCTTATATATTCTAGAGCAAAGATCCTTACAGGAAAATACTTAGGCATCTTATACGGTGCCAATTCGCACCCGTATACTCTGATCTCAGTATGATTTTGATACAGGTACCAATCCCCGGTCTTTGTGTTGTCCGAGAGATGCAGGATTATTTGGACTTCGACATTTATTTGAGGCTTGGGCCTGCTGCTCAACATGCTTACCACAGGGTGGTAGAACAGATCGATCAACGCCTTGAAGTTGTACTCTATGGAGTTGTGCTTCAGCAAGGAGGTCCATGCTGTGACTGCCTGAGGTCTACCATCTGCATCCATCTTCTGCATGGAAAATGCAAACTTATCCACCTGGAAGAAGACGAACAAGTAGGATAGTATTGATGAATATATGAACATGCCTTCCGTGCCAAAATTCACGAACTATTCATGAATATTGTCTGCCAAGAATGTGCTGAAATCAAACTGGGTGGTGGGTTTTTCATCAGTCGAGAAAATGGATAGAAAACCCAGAATGGGCTCATCTACCCACTGGTCGGAATAGTATCCTAACAAGGCACACAGGGAGGAGATGACCTGATTTCCCTTAGTTGAGAACATGGAGGACGGGTAAGGAGGATTTGTGGAGTGGAATTGAGTGGATGTGGGAAGGAAAAGCTCAAATATTTGAGCTCTTTGGGGAAAAGTCATTTTCTGATACAACTCTGTAAGGATTTCCAGGTTGAAAGGAGACGCAGGGTTGGCACGGGGAATTTGCATCATCTGGTCTATAGACTCGGGCATGATGAGGAAAAGGATTTCTCCAGATGAGGAGATGATGAATCTTTGTTCGGGAATATAGTGAGCTTGACACGTGAGAGCAAATTCAGGAAGATGGTGGATCTGAGGGAAGAGGTAGAGGGGTAAATTGGACTCCCAGAGTCCAATTTCGTCACTCTGGTCCAGGAAAACCTCCCTGAGCCACGAATGGAGGTCTGAGAAATAAAAATCGCATTTGGTATCTGCGATTAACTGGTCTTTGTCGACCAGTGGGATCCTTTCCAGGTCGACAGGATGCGGGAGAAACGGATTCTCCTCTCCTTCCGTTGGCTTGGACTTTGGCGCCATTTTTGCAATAGTACCTGCAATAAACATGACGTTAGTGGGGGTGACTGACTGTGGATGAGGGCGACAGAATGTAACGGAGGAGTAAGCGGTGAATTTCTCTGGTGCAATGGGTAAATAACGAATGTGAGGTAAATAACGGTGGTTTTATTTAAATTAGGGTCGGTTGGGCGCGGGAGACAGGTCAGTTGGATAACAAATAGATTATCCAGTAATAAATGGACAATGGGTCATTAGGGGGTGAGATGCCAGGTGACGGTGGCTGAAAGATACGGACGGGTGACGTGGTGGCTAGGGATTGGAGGTAAAATTCTTAATAAGGGGATTTCCATGAGTGGAAGGGGGGAGGGGGCTGACAGCAGTTATGGGATGTGACTAACTCGGGGAGAAGTGGAAGGTGACGTCCATAAGTGATGGGGGTATGTCAGATAGAAGATGGTGACAGGACTCCGGGGAAAATAAACTGATGCCACGTATAACAAGGAACCCGCTAGAGGGGGAAAACCATTTCGGACCCCCCCCCCCTTCAGTTAAAAGCAGATCATCTAGGGGGGTCTGAAATCCATGTAGGGTCGTTGATATGCGCACCTGTTTCTGAGCCGTAGATCTAAGCGCGCTCTTTATCACTCATTCTGAACCCCCCCCCTCCATTAAAGGCAGAACGGATGGGGGGGTCCGGAATCCAATATTGACCGTTGATTTAAGCACTCAACCCTGGGCCGTCCAAATGCGTGCAAATGTTATCAACGATTCCGAACCCCCTCGATTAAAAGTAGAATGGTCGGGGGGTTCCAGAATTCTTTGTGCAGCGTAGATCTGGGCGCTGCGATCAGGACCGTCGATATGTGCAGGGAGCATAAATGGGGAGCGGAAAACACATGCGCTGGGAAAAACTTAGGATAAATGTATTTTATGGGTTTTTCCCCAAACTTTTCAAGTAGACACCACCATGGGGCTTCGACCAAATTCTCTTCTAAGCATATGAAACATGGTGCAACATTTACATCAAGCTGGTTTTATTGGAAGGAAACAATAAAGCAACTAGCCTACATACTAACCTATCTTCCTATGACAATTAACCCAGATTAAACTGTTGGATTAAGAATTTACTCTACCCTGGGGCTATCTGACCAAGATTAGATAGTCTAGCCAGATTTATTCACTTATCTAACCTAGACACTTTGGCTAAGATTAAACTATTTAGCCAAATTCATTCACTACCCTATCAACATTCAAATTTAAAAAGAACTTAGCCATGCTTGAAAGGTATGGACCAAGTTACTATTATTGCATGGGGCTTTTATTGCAATTCTTTTATGCCCTCTTTTCTTTCTTTCTTTTTCTTTTTTCTTTTTTCTTTTCTTTTTCTTTCTTTTTCCTTTTCTTTTCTTTTCTTTCCTTTTTCTTTTCTTTTCAAATTATTTGCAGAATGAAAAATCATTTGTCAACAAAAACACTAGAGACAAATAATATCCCAGTCACCAGTTGATCCTATAATTTATAGGGTGATAACACTTCTAAACTGTCTAATCTATTAAATCAAATCTACCTACTTTCATTAAACAGACTTAAATGCCTATTACATTCGACAGATGAGATAAATCGCTCAATATCTATTCACAACTCCAAGATATAAATGTAAGTACGCTTCCCCTAACTATTACATTAATATCCGCTCATTAATTTTTCAAAACATTTCAAAATGTGCGTCGGTGCTTTTCCAGCTGTCTTCCGCCTTTATGTTTTCTTGCCTGGTTGCGTACGATGCTCCTTCATCATACATTTAACAAAAAAGTGATCACCCATTTAGTTGGAAAGAGTTTGAAATATACCAAGGCCCACTATAGGCAAAGATTGGAAGAAAACCTCAAGTATGAGCGCCCTCCAATGGTTTGGGAGAAAGAGTGGAAGGCACTGATAAAGGATGCAAAGGAGAATTTGCTAAAAAGACAAGGAAAATAACCACGACCTGGTAAACAAAGGTATGACACATATCATATTTTTAGTGAAATATTGATCCAAGTGGATATTAGTGGCCACCCACTTGTTCCAACTAGCTCCTCTTGACAGTTTTAGTTCATCACGTTCTTCTGTAATTATTTGTGTTTGCGGGTTCTACACTTCCAGGGTTGTCTAAAGACCTACACAGATTCTAAGTGCAGATTAGTGGCCACCCACCTAATCCAACTAGCTTATTTTTTATGTTTTCATGTCAGTACATATTTTTGTACTTCCAGGGTCGTTTTGGGTCCCTAAACAATTTTTTTTGGCTTGCCACTGTCAAACTGTAGATGGAGTCAGAGTTTGACGACATAATGTGTATTTATCGAAAATACCTTTCCAACGGGATATCACGCGCATAAAATGAAGGTCGTATGCAAAATTTACGACCCCAGTAAGTTGAGGTACCAACTTACCCATCAAGGCCCACATAACGTTTGGCATTCATATCCTAGGGTTAGGTTTTTGGATGTCTAGGGTTTTGGAATTCATGAGTAATGTTAAAAATGCCTCTAGAGCCTCATTGTAATCATTTTTCTTAGACGAATGCACATAGCAACCACATCTCTTCTCAAATATAGGTACCACCATTCGAGCAAGTGTTTTTGGTTCTGCATTTTTACAGTTTGAGCTTATTTTATTTATTCAATAGAATTTATTGTTAATTGGATATTTGTTATTGTTCTCCATATATGTGTGTTATTGTATTCAGTATGTTATTCATTTCTTTCCACTCATAAATCCAAATCAATGGTATCAGAGTGGTCTTCTCTTCATTTGTTTTTCTTTGTGCATGTCCCCGACAAGATCTGGGTACAAGAATTTGGGACTTGAACCAGTCGAGCCTTTGCAAGATCAGTTGTGTTGATCCCGATAAAAACCCATGGGGGATGAAAATAAAGATGATGGATCAGGAGATCCTTTTAAAATGTTGCTCGAGGAATCCCTTATGCTTTAAATGAATGAAATGATGGACAACTTTGCACAGATACTTCGGTGGATGCCCACAAGAGACACATCTTCATAAAGCAGTCATGCAACCCCCTTCAAGGTACAGATAAATTTTATATTCCATTATTTGAAGGACTGATAGATGTGAATGTTGTAGATAAATGGTTGAATATGCTCGAAGGTTATTTTTCGATCCACAATTTTTCTAATAGGGAAAAGATTACTTTTTCACTCCTCAAGGTCATCCCCCATGTTAAGGATTGGTGGGATACTTACTCTAAGAAAAGGGCCATAGAGGAATCTGCAATATTTTTGGTCTCCCCCACGTGGGATTCCTTCAGGGATTCCATTAAAGAACATTACTACCCTGTTGGAAGATATGAGGACCAGTACACAAGATGTACCACCCTGCATTAGGAAAGGGACCAGACAGTACTAGATTTCACCAATATTTTCCATACCCTGCGCACCAAGTTGGGTATCAAAGACTCTGAATGACATCTGGTGCTCAAATACCATGGATTTCTACATAGATACATTCAAACATAAAGGGATATTCTAGACATTAGATCATTGGGTACAACTTATAGATATGTTGTCAAGATCGAGAAAAAATTTAAGCAAAAGAGGCGAGAGTTTGGATCTGCAAACTCCTCATAGCCAAAGTAGGGAAAAGGCAGATCCAACCCACTAAAAAAAGGATAGAGAAAATATGGAGACTCTCAGGACAACCAATCCAAGCCACAACACAAGAAGTGTAATGAGAATTTGAAGAAGGACACGGGAAAATGGTGTGAATACCATAAAATCCCTTGGCACAACACCGAATAATGTCGCTCCAAGTAGTCACTGGTGGTTGAGCTGAAAGATTCTGATTCAGAGGTTGATTCTGACTCCAAATCAAATCCAGAAGGAGGGAAGTGGATTATCGAGTCTGAACCTAGTACCACTGTCGCTACCTCCAAAGTCCAGCTAAGCGAACCAGAAGAACCAGAGGAAGGGGAATGCCTCTTTCACTCACATATGTGGGTAAATGGGGCTCTGCTTCATTTCAGTGCCGATAAAGGTAGTCAAAAGAACCTGATCTCAACAGAGGTCATCAAGCGGTTGGACCTTTCGATGACACCACACCTGCAACCCTACACCATTGGCTAACTTTGCCAAGGAAGATATCTTTGTGTCAGCCAACAATGTCGTCTTGCCTACAGAATTAAGCCCTTCAAAGACGAGGTATTGTGTGATATTTCTCCCTTTGAACTTTGTGATTTTATTTTAGGAAAACCATGTTTTTGGAAGCAACATGTTTTTTATGAGTCTAGACCTTATAGTGTTATTATTAATTTGGGTAGACAATTGTACAGGATACCAGAGGTGGTGCTGACTACCACTATTTCTTTAATCTCTGTTAAGCAATGCAGTAAGGTCATTTCACATACCAGGAAGTTCATCTTCTTTGTGATCCATGCTCATAGTAAGAAAAACTTTGTCGACACATCCCTGGTCTCTACACAAAGCCTCTCTTTGCAACAAAAGAAAGTGGACAGGATCATGGAAGAGTACAGAGACATCTTCTCCTCACCCACCGTGGTAACGACACACTTCCAAGTCAAGCATCCAATTGATCTAACCCCCATTGCACCTCTACCTAATGGACCAATATATCATCACTTGTTGATGGAAAATGATGAAATCAAGAATTAGATCCAAGAGATTCTTCAAAAGGGGAACATTAGACCCAAATCCTCCCCTTGTGGAAGCCTGATTGTACTAGTGTAGAATAAATACATCACCTGATGACTCTGCATTGATTACAAAGCATTAAACAAAATCACAGTTAGGAACTAGTACCCAATTCCCAAAATTGATGACCTTCTTGACCAATTCAAGGGGGGGAATTTATTCAACAAGATTGACCTAAATTATGGATACCACCAGGTTCCCATCGAGTCAACTGATGTATGGAAGATATCTTTCAAATCTAAAGAAGGTCTCTTCGAATGGCTGGTCATGTCCTTTGGCTTAACAAATGCACCAACCACTTTCATGAGGTTGATGGATGATGTATTGACACCCTTCACTAACTCTTTTGTGTTTTTATATTTGGTTAACATCCTCATCTTCAACAAAACTTGGGAGGAGCACATGCAACATATTCAACAGGTTTTGAGCACTCTGCAGTAGCACAAGTTGTATGCCAACCTGGAAAAATGCTCCTTTGGCATGAACAGGGTCCAATACTTGGGATACATTATTGATGAGCACGGGGTATATGTGTATTGAGCTAAGATCCAAGTCATCCGTGATTGACCAACCTCGACCACACTAACCAAGCTTCAAAGATTCTTGGGACTTTCCAACTTCTACTGACGGTTCATGTTGGGATTCTCCCATATTGCATGGGCCCTCAGCCAAGTGACTAAGGGAAGTGGTAGGGAAACTTTCACGTGGGGGAAGGCACAACAACGAGCATTTGATAATCTAAAGAATCACTTGTGCTTATCTCCAGTACTCTCCTTACCCGATCTGCAACAACCATTCGAGATTGAGATTGATGCATCTGACTATGTTGTAGGTGCATTTCTCACTCATCACAGTCATCTGGAAGCATACCATAGTGAAACACTCTCAGATACTGTCTAGAAATACCACACCTATGACAAGGAAATGTATTCCATTGTACAAGCCTATTGTCAATGGAAACTTTTCATTTTGGGAAAGGAGATAATCATCCACATTGATCACAAGCCTTTGCAGTTCATACAAACACAAGGGAATTTGAAGAACTACTACCATCAGAAGTGGTCCACTTGCCTACAATAGTTCCATCTCAACATCAAGTATAAGACAGGGACAAAAAATTGATCGTTGGATGCACTCACCACCGTGCACCATTCTTGTGGACATGAGACATCTGAGTGGCCCCAAATTTATTATTTAGATCTGGACTTCACCACCACTTATCAGCTCTTGGGTACAGACATAGATGTCACCGATTTTCAAATTTAGGATGAACTGTTATGCCATTTGGTCCATCTCTGTGTTCCTGTAAGCGAGCATGAAAATCAGATTTGGGAGGCTCACTACAGTCAGATGGTAGGAAATTTTGGCATGGATAAAACTGTGGTCATTCTACAGAAACATTTTTATTGGCCAAAACGTTGACAGGATGTCAAGAAGTATATTATTTATTTCACTTCCTATGCCATTTCCAAGGCAACCATCAAGAAGCAAGGATTATACACCCCTCTTCCTACTCCTGAGAGGCCTTTTGTATCCATCTCAATGGATTACATGTCTGGCCTTTCATCCACCAAGAAAGGAAATGATTGTGTATTTGTGGTGGTTGATAGGTTTTTGAATATGGCCATTCTCACATCCTGCAAAAAGAGAATCACAATGGAAAATACCTCCAAGATTTTCTTCGACTGAGTGTGGGTCCATTTTGGGATACCATAGATGATCATATTCGATTAAGAATATAGGTTCCTCAACACATTTTGGTCGAGTCTCTAGTCACTGTTGGACACCAAGCACACTAAATACACTGCCTTCCACCCTCAAACCGATGGCCAGTCAGAGGTCATCAATCAGATGATTGTGCACATCCTATGCATGTATAACTCTAAGCATATGTGTACATGGGATGAGAGTCTCCCATATATTCATCAAAACTACAATAGGGCTCTCCATAGCTCCACCAGACATAGCCCCTTTTAGGTGGGGCTAGGATTCCAGCCCTTGGGTCCCATTGATGTTTCACTACCTCTTGCAACAACATAGACATATTCTTCCCATGTTTAGTCTGAGGCTGACAAAGCCACCATATTCATTGAGTGGATTCAGCACATCCACAAATAGGTCCATGAGATTTTGTAGAAATACAAAATCAACATCGGGTACTGCACAAGTTTTAAGTGGGAGATAAGGTTTGGTTACATTTGCAATAAGAGCACCTTACAGGGACCCATCAGAAGATCCACCCACTTTTCTATGGGCCTTACACTATCATTAAGGTTGCGGGTAGAAATTCTTTGAGCTCAACACTGCACCCTTCCTTGGATTGCACCTAGTGTTCAATGTGGAACTCTTTCAGCCATATTTTCCACCATTATTGGACACCTCAAAGATCATAGAATAGTTGACATCTACAGAGCTCAACCCTGACTACATGGAACAGGAATCCACTGATCAGATAGTGGACACACAGGTCAAGGGCACTCTACAGTAGAGGATCCAACTTTATCGAGTTTTCAAGGCAAGACAAATCCTACACCAAGGAAAGTGTCTCACCCGGGTCCAAATTCAATAGAATTTTCCTCACCTGATGGGGGTACTCAACACAATGGAGAAAATTGCTTCCTAAGGGGGGAGGACTGATCTAGGTGGATATTGGTGGCCACCCACCTGTTCCAACTGGCTCCTCTTAACAATTTTAGTTCAACACGTTCTTCTGTAATTATTTGTAATTGTGGGTTCTACACTTCCGAGGTTATCTAAATCCCTATACATCTTCCAGGTGGATATTGGTGGCCATCCATCTAATCCAACTGGATTATTTTGGATGTTTTCATGTCAATACATCTTTATGCACTTCCAAGGCCATTTTGGGGCCCTAAACAATGTTTTTTTGTCTTGCCACAGTCAAATTGTAGACGAATTTAGATTTTGACGGCATAGTGTGTATTTCTCAAAAAACACCTTTCCAACGAGCTATCACACACCTAAAAAGGAGGCTGTATGCAAGCATTACGACCCTGAGAAGTTGAGGTACCAACTTACCCATCAAGGCCCACATAAATTTTGACATTTCATCTCCTAGGTTTAGGTTTTTGGATGTCTAGGGTTTTGTCATTCACGAGTAATGTTAAAAATTCCTCTGGAGCCTCATTGTAAACATTTTTATCACACAGATGCACATAACAACCACATCTCTTCTTAGAGATAGCTACCACCATTTGAGCAAGTGTTTTCAGTTCTACAGTTTCAACCTATTTTATTTATTCAATAGAAGTTATTGTTCACTGGATATTTGTTGTTATTATCCATATCTGTGTTTTATTGTATTTAGTCTGTGATTCATTTCATTTCGCTAATAAATCTGAATCAAATATGCTCAATTTTTTTTTTTTTTCTTAAATAACAATTACAACATCTAACATATTTCAAAATTTTCATAGGCTTCCCGACACCTCCAAAGCAACAAAGGATAGAATGGAAAAGCAAAGGAAACATAAATTGGGCCAGGGTGGCTACATAAAACTAAGAGCACGAATCGTAATAATTAAATGATTAATTTTGACGAATACTTATTTAACAATAGAAAACAAATAATTATTTTATTACAAGCAATTTTAATGATGGTATGCATTGCAAGGAAATACGTTCAAATCCACTGCCACCGAGGAATACCTAAATCTTGGTTTCAAGTTTGGTTTTCAAAGTGTGGTGAATATTAAAAAATCTTGGGGCAGATGCCAATCTCCCCAATCAATAAGGTCATCATTTTAGTATACTTGTAAAATCTATTCATGATTTATTATATCACTAATAACTAAATGTTTATGTTTTTTTTAAGTAGGAGAGAAACCGAAGCAGTGAGGGTAGAGGTACTCATGAACACCTACCGATTGATAGTGGGGGGGCTTGTCACATGATATTGGGGAGCATACTATCCATTGAGGTATGTATGCTTTAGAAATAGATGTATTATGATTATAGATATTTATTTCATGACGTGTACTTATAAATTTTATTCTTTTAATTTAAGAGCATGTATCTCATAAGGGTGGAATACAAGAAGAAAAAATGACACAAGCAATGAACACACTAGTTGTCACGACTAGAGATAGGTAAAGAGAAATATTGTAATGTTATTCAAAATAATGAAATAGTTCTTTCAATAATATTTTAGCATATCAATATGACCATTTTCATTGTTGCAGCTGACACTCATTTGCAGCTACCTCCACGTCCTGTTCATCGTTGTACCATAAGTATGGTACGTGAGGGCATGGAAACACAATCAACAGAACTAGGACAAGGCATAAGAAATACATTGACAGATAAGGATGATGATATCCCACTCGTGGGTTTTAAAAAAAAAACTGATTGTATAAATTTATGACTTGTATTTTGATGACTATCATTATTAATATGAATGCATGTTTATATGACTTGCCTCCTTATGCATGAATGTTTATATGTTTATATGTATTGATGACTTTCCTACTTATACATGAATGTTTATATGTTTTCTATGTAAAAGAAATCATTTATTGGGTATGGGGAATTGAGAGAAATGTGAGGGGGGGAGGGGCCATAAGAGCTTCCACCTTCACATAGTTGGCCCTGTTCAGTATAGAATAACCTATTCTCAAAACAAAGAGAAGCTCATTAAGGTATTCCACTTTAGTATTTCTAGAGTCTTTTACATGTTTAAATGCATGTTTATTTGCTTATATAATTTTTTTATCTTTGATGATTTCTGCAGGTCTTGGCGATGGAAATGCAACTCGTGGACAACTCTTATCAAGTTGTATGAGAATATGGACTTGGCAAAAGGACATTGATAAGGTAAGGGTTTTGACGTGTTTTTTATAGTCTAGTTAGCCCATTGGTTTTGTTCTATTAGTAATTGATAATTGGGTGCCTAATTTATCGTTGCATGGTTTTTATAGTCTTTTATAGTTTTATGTATTTTATAGTATTATACATTAGATCATTTGGTGTTTTATAGTGTTAGTTGGACTCTTATTTCGGGATGATTCCTAGTTAGAAATTTACTTGCCACATGATATATGTATGACTTGATGAATGTATATATCCTTGATGGTTGATGATGGTGTTCTATACTCAACACCCCTTCATGCTTACCTCCACTAATAATTGAGTATGATGAACCTAGATGCCTATGTGATTCACCCTTATTTTTCCTATTATTATGCAATTCACCCTCATATGATGCATACATATGTGGATTCCCTATTAAAGAGATATTTAATGATATGTATGCACCTATGTTGGACACCTTTCCATTGATTGGTTTCATATTAGTATTGAAGATGTATATATGTAGTAGATACCTTTCTATGATTGTGATTACTAATATGATTGTATACCTTGTTGTTATTATTTAGATGATTTGATACCTTGCTATGACTATTGATATAATTATAAATCTTGTTATTATTAAGTGTCCTGATTGGATATGACCAATGGTCCTCCTCCAAGTTTCCAAGGACTTAAATGATCCTCCTCCAAGCCTCCAAGGATACCAATGCACTTCATGATGTACATGGCTCAATTACATCCTCTTTAATTTCAAATTATCCTCATCCAATGTAAGGTGTTCTCCAATAATACAACCTCCTCTATGTGGATAGCATGTAGTTCGTTCCCTATTGCTTTAAGGGATCCTTCATTCTAGAACTGTATTGGTAGGCCTGGTAGTAGCACCAAAATATTTCTAAATTGAAAGTACTTAGAAACTAGGTCAAATTCCACTCTCCATATTTTTAGCATAAGGCTGTCTCCATTTACAATCCAAGTTTCTTGTAAAATGTTTATAGAATCTTCTGGTGTTCTGAAAATGAAGCAGAACCACCATCTAATGAGAGTCACCGTCTTTGGAGTGTAACCTAGCAATGATTGCTAGTTTTTTTTCATCCAACTCATGAGTCCAAGTTTTCCCATCACTCTATAAGTGAATCTACCTACCAGAGCACACATTTTCAGTTTGCATGCATCCTCCAGACCTACATCCCCTCCAAGCACCATTTTTTTTCAATAGCATTCTATATAACAACTATAACATTCTCGTGGCAACAAAAAAATTTGGAAACAAAAACTTTCCATTTGTGTTTTGCCACGAACATTCATCTATATAGAGACAGAAAATCGTGGCAACTATAACATTCTTGTGGCAACAAAAACTTTTCATTTTTGTTTTGCCATGAATTTTTGTCTAGATAGCGACGAAAAATTGTGGCAACTATAGCATTCTCATGGCAACAAAAACTTTCAATTTGTGTTTTTCCACAAACATTCATCTATATAGAGAAGACAAATCGTGGAAAATATAACATTCTTGTGGCAACAAAAACTTTCCATTTGTGTTTTTCCATGAACATTCATCTATATAGCAACGGAAAATCATGGCAAATATAACATTCTCGTGGCAAAAAAAATAATTCATTTGTGTTTTTCCACGATTTTTCGTCTATATAGTGATGAAAATTCATGGAAAATATAGCATTCTCATGGCAACAAAAACTTTTCATTTGTGTTTTTCCATGATTTTTCATCTATATAGCGACGAAAAATCATGGAAAATATAACATTATTGTGGCAACAAAAACTTTTCATTTGTGTTTTTCCACGAGCATTCATATATATAGCGATGAACAATCATGGAAAATATAACATTCTCATGGAAACAAAAGTGGATGTTTATCTCTATATAGACGGAATTTTGTCGCTATATAGATGAATGTTTGTAAAAAACATAAACTACAAGAAATTCTTACCAAACGAATGACACGTGGCAACCATATTTTGTGGATATTGCCATGATGTGTTCTGGGTTGTCGATAGAGAAATGAAAATATATCCATGAAAAATAAGACATGATTTTGTGGAAATTTAAAGGAAAAAGTGTCGCAATAGCAACGAAAAAGCATGGAAAATTTGGTCATATTTAGTAGTGAATTAAGTCTAAAAAAACTATCAATATAAAGGAATGACCTTTTAAAGAATGTCAAAAGTATATGCTTCCCGGTCCTTTCTTTTTACCACCTTTAGAGTAACCCTACTATCAACAAGAGGACTCATCTCTCAATAAACTCATAAATGAATGAATGAATAAACATTCTCAATTGAGGAAAGAGAAAACCTTATCAAAAGTATCTCTCTCTATTTCCCCATGTCTTCTTTGTCCTTTCTCTCTTCCTTTTATTCTTCAAAATTAGTTCAAGTGGTTCAACTAATTTTTGTTACTAAAGTTAAATAACTTTAGTTAATATATGACAACTTCTAAATGATAAGGGTAAATAATAATTAATAGGTGGGGTCCCTATATGACTTTATTTGTTTTATTTTCAACATTCCCTTGTTTCTCCTTATTTTACTCAAATACCATGCACATATCAACATAAATACATATATATATATATATAAAGCAGCCAAAGTAATCATGCCACATCATTAAAAATTCTTGTATCTCCCAAAATACTATAAAGGCGCGATATAAGTTTTTCAAAAAATAATATCATGTGAGTTGTCCAAAAATATGTGTCTCAAATGTCAAACTAAAAATGTCATCACATAATAAAATAAAGTCAGAAATAATATTTTCTATTTGAAGTAAACTCTCTCTATCTACGTCCTTCTGACAATGCTTCCCTGTGTTTAAGCAAATTTTTATCAATGGATTTCTTTTGGACAACTCTATAAATCTCAGGATGCATGTCATCAAATGTATTTTTTCTTACATTATCCTCAAGCTTGGAAGGAAGGGACTTCATTGTATAGGAAGAAGTCTAAGATGAATTAGAGCTAATAGAAATGGTAGGCCACTTTCTTGTACTTGAATGAGGCTCCATAGCCAAAGCATTCTAATTTTTAGGAAGCTGAACAGAGTGTTCATTATAAGCTGCAGAAGCAATAGGTTAAGAAAGTCACTAAAGGAGGAGGAGGAGGAGGAAGTGGAAATGGCATAGTGGGCCAATGAACTACACTAGAGGGTAAATTAGCAGGAAAAATTTCCCAACCATCACTGGATGGGGGCATGTGAGTTGGTAACTTGGTTCTTGAATGTCGGCTATGCTTATATATGATTGAAGAGGAGGAATAACAAGTGGTTGAGGTGGCTAGAATATAGGGTGGCCAACAAGGTTTAAATAGTCGATTTGGACCATCTAATTGAATTCCTCAGAATTACCGTCGAAGTGGATGGAAAACCTCATTCTTTGTTTCTTCCTCTTTTCCCAAATGCATTATGCATTATACCTCTATTTCCTTTGTTTCCCCTATTACCAGAGCGATTGTTGCAATGACTAAATAAACTCATCTAAATATCCATCAATGATCAAATTAGTATACACAAGTTATAGTATGTTAATCATCAAATACTATTTTGCTTTAAAAATAATTTAACAATGGCTCTAATCTGACCAAGAAATCAAGTATTCCAAGGGAAATATGAAAGGAAATGAGTAAAACGAGGAAGAAAATCACAAGTTCCTCTTTGTCTGCTTGTTGTCTGTAACATTCAAACCATGCATCTTTTTCCAAATTCCTTAATACAATCAGTCATTAATCTATTTTGAACATGGGCAATGAATATGACGAAACTATAAATGATAAAGAACCAATGAAAATGGATTTTAATATTATGAAAAATGTTATATATGATAGGAATGCATGAATAAATACATGTTCATAATGTTGGATCATGTTGTCATTGATGCCAATGGTTTGATTATTTTGATGTCAAAGGATTGATGTCAAGTGATTGAGTGATTAATTGATGTCAAGTGATTGATTGATGTAAATGGATTGATTGATTGATAAGCTTTATTGATTGATGATTGATGAACAGTGTATATGTATTATCCTTTATGAGAATGATAGATGTCAAGTGGAAACCGATTGATGAAGATGGATCAAGATGCATAGATGAAGATGGATCAATGAGTTGTCATTGATACATGATGAAGATGGATTCTTTGATATATTATGAATAGTTTGATGACTCATTATTGTCTTTTCATGATTAATAATAAGTACAAATGGATGAAATCCAAAGTGGTCCCCTTATGGTGAAAGCTCTCATGGGAAGACGCTTTGTGGTTGAGTTGTGGTTGAGAGAACCCATGCTTGTATGTAGAATAATGAGGTGAAGATCAATGACTTTGTTGGTGAAACTATTCTAGATGGATAGTGCTTGTCATGTCATTTCCAGTGGTATGTGGAATGTCACATAACTCCTCACTGTTTGAGAGTTATGACCTTACGAAGTTGGAGGACCCCCATATGATGGCTTGAAGCCCCAAATGGTCAAATAATTCAAAGTTCTTGAAAATAATAAATCATTATTTTATCGATAAAGTAAAGTGACAAAACCAAGAAGGATTATTTTAATAAAATAATGGAGAACTTTCTATTTATAGAAAGTGGTTAACCCTAAAAATAAGGAAAATAGGTTAAGTGACCTAGAAATGGGTTAAGTGACTTAGAGGATGAAAATATAAATAAGATAGCTATGGACTCTTGCAAGATATACTTTTTGTGGATCAATGGAGAGCCTCTTGTGAGAGCTTATTTTGAGAGCATTTTTGGTGTGGATCTCTTGAGCATGATTGGAGATCTATTCTGAGAGAGAGGAGATCAAGAGGATCTCATGGACACATCAAAGTTTCAACAATATCAAAGATCTTGAAGGAAAAAGTCTTGGAGATTTAGAAACCCTAGCTTCTGAGGTGTACACGGGTTGTAATGGGCCAGGGAGTGTACATACACAGGCTATATGAGGACATGGCGCATAAGTAGATAAAATCATGAAGATTTGTGTTTGAGCTGATGATTGGCTGTTGAATACTGAAGCAAGTTCCAGATATACATTCTATGAGATTAGATATATCATTGAGACACTGGTATGGTTACATTATTGTCTCTATGGATAGTATTGCTTGTTGTGTTGTGAATGCTTAGGGAATTCTTGGCATGGCTGTTGTGATGTGGTTTATGTTGGTAGATGGAGTGAGAAACACTCTTATGATTCAATATTGATATGATGTCTATAGTATGTTGATTACTTATGCATGATTGAGTAGCATTCATATTTATTGGTTGTGGAGCATGAGTAAGCCATTGGAAATATTGGATGTGTTGTGATTGGATGGTGGTTAGTTTGGACAGTGAGAAACAAAAGAGAATGATAAATTGGTTGCAGAGGATATGAGTTGATATTGAAGGATAAACCCTAAATAGCTCAGAAGTTATACACATGTTGTTGTATACACTGGTCGTGTACATATGTGGGTTGTAGTGAGCCATGGCGCATACACACGTGGGCTACACCACTGATAGGTCGTGTACATGTTGCATATTGATATGTGTTGAGGATTGTTGCCTCATCTCAATTGGTGCTGAGTTTGTAAGACGAGTCTTGCATTATAGAGCTGGTGATCTTGTAGAGTTGTACTCTATTCAGTTGTTGCTGAAAAAAGCCCAAGGATTGTAGTCCGTAATAAAAAAGAAAATTGTACATACATATTGTGTTATTTGTGTTCCTTGTGGTGATGACTTGTTGATGATATATTGTTGATATATGTTGCTGACATGTGCTCACATATAATTGGTTATACATGATAGCAATGAGTAATGAGTAAAAGTTGAATGCTAACTAATGAGTTTTGTGTAAGAGGGAAGTTTTTTGAAAACATCCCCACACTCATTCACCCCCCCTCTAAGTGTGGTAGGTGTGTCCAACAATTGGTATCAGAGAAAGCCTTCACTACAAGCCTTAACAATATTGAAGGAGATCCATAGACACACAAATGGATGATGAAGTTCCAATCCTTGATGAGGAAAACTATTATACTTGGAGAATAGAGATGAGAATACATTTGAAAGAAATGGGAGCAACTATTTGGAAGGAAGCCATTGGTGGATTAGCTTCATTGAAGAACAAGTCAAAGTTTGCAGCTCAAAGGGAAGGAAAGAAGAATGATGCATTGGATCTTAAGACCATTCTTAGTGGACTCTCAAGCCCTATCAAAGAGAGCATGGGACAATGCACTTCCGCCAAGGATCTATGGCTAAAGCTAGAGGAGACATATCAAAGCAAGAAGGAGAAATAAGATATTGAAGATCAATCCATCAATATCATTAAAGGTAAATAATCTCCAAAAACCCTTGAGTGTATTATTTCTAATGTGATCTTCAAAACATTTCAAGTGAAGATAAAGAATCAAGTGATGATAGCACAAAGGAAGATCTTGAAGACATTTCAAATGAAGGAAAAGAATTATGTGTTGATGTTGGAAAAAAGAAAGATCATGAAGATATTTCAAATGAAGGTAAAGAACCCTCAAAAACCATTGATTGCAATGATGATGATGAATTTTTCTCTACAAGTGAAAAAGAAGATCTAGAAACAGTTTGTGTAAAGTTTGATGGTAATTATCCCATGAAAAGAATAGAAGAAAATCTATTAAAACTTCAAAAGGAAGTTGAAGAGGGTTTATATAGATATAGAAGTGATTATTATTATATAGACTATAACTATCTTTCAGATAACACTAAGAAGTTTCTTAGGTGGATTCTAAGGCGCATCTTGAAATTAAAGGAAATACTGAAGGAACAAGAAGAGAGCAATACGACTAAATTAGAAGAAAAGGAAGAAGAGATCACAAGACTAAAGAATGGAAAATAAGATATAAATGTAGATGATGATATTAGCAAAAGTTTTGAAACCATTGTCCATATCAAGACCCAAATTGAAGAAGCTAAAATAATAAAGGAACTATTGAAGAATCAAATAAATGAAAATGAAGAGTCATGTTGTAAGTTAGAAGTTGAAATTGTTGACCTTAGAAAGAAGGTAGAAAAGTCAAACAAATTCTTGAATAGCTCACAAATCTTGGATGAGATCTTGGAAAGTCAAATATCACCACTTGATAAATCAAGTCTTGGATACAAACGAGAAGCTACATATGCTAAATCAAGCACCTCAAAGAAGCATGAGGTAAGTCCATCAAAGAAGGAAGACAATGTTTCAAAACAACCATCTACACAAGGCAAAGAAAATTCCAAAAGAACAAAGCAAGGAAGACCTCAAGAAGTTATCCTTGGGACACCAAAGCAAAGGTATGAAAGTATTTTTCATGGGAATTGTTATTCATGTAACGAATATGGTCACAAATCTTTTGAATGTATAGCTTATGAAAGGAGATACAATGGAATATTTTATAACACCATAAGGTGTTGGACATGTGATCAAGTAGGACACATTGTTGTTCACTGTAACACCATGAGATGCTACAGTTGCAGTGGATTTGGCCATAAATCCCAGGATTGCTGGAACACAAGAAGAAATTCCATGATGAGAACTTCACATAGCATGGCTAGAAGAAGGAATGAAGTAAAAAAGGGAGACATATTTGAAAATATGGATGCTCAGAGCTCAAGTTCTAAGGAGCAGGGACATCTACAAAAGTGGGTGAAGAAGACAGAGCAGCCAGATCAGAATGAAAGATTGAAAAGGAGTTCAAGTGTGTTATCCACAGAGGCATACTCGGGTGACAGTGGTATCAGTCATGTACATACGCATGATGACCTTGAATAGATCACGTACATACGCAAGATGTTGTGTAGAAGATCGCGTATATGTGGTAAAGCCTTGGGAAAAAGGAAATGCACATGGATTGTAGCTTGATATGTTGGTATAACTCGGTGTTGCAGAGTCTAACATTGTTTATTGCAGGTTTTGACACTGTTTTCTGCAAGTTTTCATGGTTATATGTTAGATCATGTAAGGTGACGATGTAAAATAAATCTTGGGTGCATGGCACTAACCCATGAGTATGGATTGATGTTGATCTGTTGGGGTGCATGGCTGGTACATATTTGAGTTTCATTGATATATATTATGATGTATTATTGGAAGCATATGTTGGATATCATGGTGCATTCATTTTTCATGTGGTTGGGGCGCTACATATTAAGACATGTAGTTGGTGAGTTGAGTTGATACTCATGTTGTACATCATTGGGGAGTCATAGCTTGTTGATGCATGGTTGATATACTTTCTTGGTGCAAGTGATGATGCATGATGGTACACTCATAGATGGTATTTGTTTGGCATATTGATAGATGCACATGGTTGGCATAATTGGTATATGCACATGGTCGACATATTGGTAGATGCACATGTTGGCATATTGGTAGATGCACATGTTGGCATATTGGTAGATGCACATGTTGGCATATGGTGGATACATTCCATGGATGATATCTATTGACGTATGTGATTGATGCACATGAATGTTGTGCATGATGTACTTGGTTGATATCTTGTTCATGATTCTCTATTTTCATTATTGACATATCTTTTGTTTCATGATGTATGGTATGGCACAAGTTTGATGCATGAACAGGTCCAAGGATCGTCATAGAGAGAGTGGTTGATCTATGATCTAGTTGAAAATAGGGGGAGACATACCCATAGGGGGATTCATTCTTCTTATGATTCTAGGAGGAAATACTTATCAGATGCATACCTAGAAAATAACTCTATACTTGAGGAAAGAGCACAGAGGCATAATTCCAGGGGGAGCAATGATCATAGAGGGAGCATGAGAAATGTATTTTCAGAATTACATCAGATTGATATCCCTTGTTCAAAAGGGGAGACATTATTCAACGACAACAATATGGGGGAGCATCCCCAAGGAGAGTTCAAGCAAGGGGAGCAGCCCTAATAAGAGAATGGCCCTTTGCCATTGATATTAAAGGGGGAGAGATAGTCACATTGATGTGATTGATGTTTATTAGACATAGTCTAATGAGAAGAGATATTCACATTGTTATGGGAGAGATAGTCACATGGTTTTGATTGATGACTATTGATGTATAACATGCCTTGTCTACATGTTGACATCAATGATTGGTGTTGACATCAATGTCAGTATTTCCATCAATGCCAAAGGGGGAGATTGTTGGATCATGTTGTCATTGATGCCAATGGTGTGATTATTTTGATGTCAAAGGATTGATGTCAAGTGATTGAGTGATTAATTGATGTCAAGTGATTGATTGATTGATAATCTTGATTGATTTATGATTGATCAACAATGTATATGTATTATCCTTGATGAGAATGATAGATGTCAAGTGGAAACCAATCGATGAAGATGGATCAAGATGCATAGATGAAGATGGATCAATGAGTTGGCATTGATACATGATGAAGATGGATTCTTTGATATATTATGCATAGTTTCATGACTCATTATTGTCTTGTCATGATTAATAAGAAGTATAAATGGATGAACTCCAAAGTAGTCCCCTTATGGTGAAATCCCTCATGAGAATATGCTTTGTGGTTGAGTTGTGGTTGAGAGAACCCATGCTTGTATGTAGAATAATGAGATGAAGATCAGTGACTTTGTTGGTGAAACTATCCTAGATGGATAGTTCTTGTCATTCCATTTCCGTTGGTATGTGGAATGTCACATAACTCCTCACGATTTGAGAGTTATGACCTTACGAAGTTGGAGGACCCCCATATGATGGATTGAAGCCCCAAATGGTCAAAGAAGTCAAAGTGCTTGAAAAGAAGAAATCGTTATTTTAATGATAAAGTAAAGTGACAAAACCAAGAAGGATTATTTTAATAAAATAATGGAGAACTTTCTATTTATAGAAAGTGGTTAACCCTAAAAATGAGGAAAATAGGTTAAGTGACCTAGAAACGGGTTAAGTGACTTAGAGGATGAAAGTATAAATAAGATAGCTATGGAATCTTGCAAGATATTCTTTTTGTGGATCAATGGAGAGCTTCTTGTGAGAGCTTCTTTTGAGAGAATTTTTGGTCTGGATCTCTTGAGCATGATTGAAAATCTATTCTGAGAGAGAGGAGATCGGGAGGATCTCATGGACGCATCAAAGTTTTGGCAATATCAGAGATCTTGACGGAAAAATTCTCGGAGCTTCAAAAACCCTAGCTTCTAAGGTGTACGCAGGTTGTAATGGGTCAGGGCGCATACATATGCGGTCTGTATGAGGACAGGGCGCGTACAATGGATAAAATCATGAAGATTTGTTTTTGAGATGATGACTGGATGTTGAATACTGAAGCATGTTCCAGATCTGCATTCTATGAGCTCAGATCTGTCACTGAGACACTAGTATGGTTACATTATTGTCTTGATGGATAGTATTTATTGTTGTGTTGTGAATGCTTAGGGAATTCTTGATATGGCTATTGTGATGTGGTTTATGTTGGTAGATGGAATGAGAAACACTCTTATGGTTCAGTACTGATATGATGGCTATAGTATGTTGATTACTTATGCATGATTGAGTAGCATTCATATTGATTGGTTGTGGAGCATGAGTAAGCCATTGGAAATCTTGGATGTGTTGTGACTGGTTGGTGGTCAGTTTGGACAGTGAGAAATAGAAGAGAATGATAAATTGGTTGCAGAGGATCTGAGTTGATCTTGAAGGATAAAACCTAAATATCCCAGAAGGTATACACATGCTATTGTATACACTGGCTACGTACATACACAGGTTGTAGTGAGCCATGGCGCATACACACATGGGATACATTACTGACAGGTCGCGTACCTATTGCAAATTGATATATGTTGAGTATTGTTCCCTCATCTTAGTTGGTGTTGAGTGTGTAAGCTAACTCTTGCATTATAGAGCTGGTGCTCTTGTAGAGTTGTATTGTATTTAGTTGTTGCTGAAAAAACCCCATGAATTGTAGTCCGTAATAAAAAGAAAATTGTACATACATCTTGTGTTCTTTGTGTTCCTTGTGGTGATGAATTGTTGATGATATATTGCTGATATATGTTGCTTACATGTTCTCACATATAATTGGTTATAAATGACAGCAATGAGTAATGAGTAAAAGTTGAATGCTAACTAATGAATTTTGTGTAAGAGGGAAGTTTTTTGAAAAAGAGCCCCACACTCATTCACCCCCCCTCTAAGTGTGATAGGTGTGTCCAACACATAATCCATTTTAATCAATTGCGTTCTTATAACTCAAATCCTTTATTTGAATAAAGATCATATTAGCATGTTTTACAAATTGTTTTCAACATTCAAATCATCCTGAGCATTTCATTAATCCACACAATATCCACAAGACCTATCTCCAAAAATAAGTTCCTCATACATTATCCTTCTCATTGCAAAAATGTCATGTAAAGACTATATTTTCGACAAGAGATCTTACAATGCTTATCATAGTCAATCACATTAACAGGGGGAGCTATTTCATGAAATTTTAAATGAATTTTATTTTGGGATATTTGGAAATAACTTCTAGAAAGTGGTATAATATGGGTATAATATGGGGGAATATGCCCTGTTTCTATGAAAGATAAATAAAATTTAAATCTATATGTCAAACTTTCCATCCCTTTTCAAAATATTCCTTGCATTTATTTTTATTCAATAGTCTAAAACCGTATTATCAAACTTAACATATTTAACCAATATTTATGTCATCTTCCAAAGCTTAAGAATTTCTTGTTTTTATTATAAATCGAAATAATCAAACAACAAGAGTATAAGTTTCTCAAAATAAGTGCAACTTTTAGACCATATTATCTATACTAATCAGAATTTTAAAGAGATATCATGGTCAGCATAGGAACGCAGTGCATTCAAAATGGTTATAATGTTGTAGCATATCAAGTTATGGTCATATTCTAACCTTCCAAAAAAATTATTGTCAACAGAGATTGCATATATCCATGTTGTTTATTTAAGACTAAATATAACAGGTCTGAGCATAACCAAAATTCACAATCAATACAACCAGATATCACTTCTTGAAAAATATATTTTTTTAACCAAGACTCGAACTTGAAAGACACTCGACTTAGTTTCAGTAAGAAAAATATTTAATAATCATGTCATTAATGAAAAGAGCATATGAAATCTTTTATCCATAATGGGGTCACAGGTTCGAAACCCAAAATCAATCAAGAGCCTTTGTTGGCTATAGAACAAAAAAAAACAATGATGTATAAACTATTTACCCATTTGAACACCTATTGAGGTCGTGGATTCAAAAACCTAATTTTGACTCAGCAAAATATTTCATTGTTGGTCATAACTCTTACACAGTTGTAACTTATTCAAAATAAACCAAGGTTGGGTGCAAAAACTCATACATGAATAAAAATTTGTAATCTATAATTTAAAATAACGCAAGACCCATGTCCAAAATGACCATCGTTGATTGAAACCAAGCTCTTCTCAGTAAATTAAAGGAATTCTGAAGACTGATATATAAGACAGTAACAAACATTACAAGAACTTGAACCCATGTCATAGCTCACAATTACCTCATATGGGTTTAACTTCAACAACTGAGACTGATAAATGGAAAGTGAACTAATTCCTAGATAAGAAAAGACACTCAAAATTGAATAACTATTTCGTTTCTTTCACAACATAAACGCTTGAATAATTATTCCATTAAGAGTGAAAGAAGGTGAAGAAAGAAACACATTAAAAAACCAGTCAAGAACCACAACCATTAATAAACTATGACTTCTGAATGCATATGATGCTTAACAAAATGATATATACATACCTAAGCTTGAGCTCTTTTATATCAATTTTGATAGGTGAAAATGGTTGTTACAATTATCAGTAGTAGAGTTTCCAAACCAAGCTCAAGCTCTATCTCTCCACAACTCCAACAAAATGAAATGACCAAATACCAACGCAGGATGGAGAGTGGTATATACAAGACAGTGAGATTAATTACCACCTCCTTGCAAATAAATGTATGGCCAACCCATCACATCAGCCTCCAAACATAACTCTCATGTGTATGCCACTTATCACTTCAAACAATTCACATGAGCCTTCAACATATACACTATATTCCATACAAACCAATCACAGTTTGATACCAAATTCCATGTCAGCACATAACCATGCACTTAAAATTCCTTTTACTCATTTCCATCAAAACTTGTCACTCCACAGTAATAATTAATCAAATTCGTATTCATGAGAATAGGCTAGGGTTAACTTTGTTTTCACTTTCAACCATATGCAATATATACCATATATTTCATACTATGTAATAACCCAAACTCTGTGCCATGCAAAAACATATGTGCCACTTTATATGTCAAACCTAATTCAAACATTTTTCCCCATAGTTTTAATACCTATAATATTTCCATTTAAATGTAACCTTTTTTTGTTACCATTGTTTCAATTAGAAACCAATGTGAGCTTTATAAAGTGAATCCATGGATATGATACACTATGACTTCATAGCAGGAGTTCAATATATGCATGAGACATATTCCATATATATGTAGTATATAAAACCATGCTTCCACCCATCATAACTTATATTTGTTGTAGTTATATGTCAATCTTATAATTTATATGTCTTGAGTTAATGATCATTGAAAATGACTTGTATTGTATGTGCGATCATGGAATAATGTAGATCACATAGCTTTCATATTTTATAAGTAATATGTCAATTAGCTAAAGAATGACGAGAAGCTACTAATATTTTCATGCATCGAATTGTAGTGCATCAACCCATGACATCATGACATCATGAAATCATGTTAAGAATCATTCATATGATAAATTTTGAAACTTCATCATAAAACCATTGATATGCAAATGTGTAGTCTGTTGAGAGAAATTTTGAAAATAATCGTTTATATGTTTTTTAAAAGAGGACCCCACTTATTAATATTATGTCATAATGTTATAGGCCCTCCAACCATTTGTGAGATTTTTATAATAGGTGACGAGATTTTGAGTCAACAATACCCTATCATGTTTCCCCACTCAAAGTTTGTGATGTTCTTTTAGGACAATTACATATGTGGAAACATCATGTTGTATATGAGTCTAGACCACGCAGTATCATTGTTTATTTGTAAAGATAGCTCTACAGGATACCTAAGGTTATTCAAACTACTATAGTCTCTTTGATCATATCCAAACAATGTAGGAATGTAGTCTCCCAAACTAGAAAATTTGTCCTCTTCATGGTTTTCTTTGAAGGTGAATGAAAGATCACCATGAAAAAAACAACCCTTGCAAATGATCTCACTACACAACAAAAGAAAGTGGAAAAATTAGTGGAAGCATACAGATATATCTTCACCTTACCTGTCGAGGTACCTCTACACTTCTAGGTCAAGCATTAAATTGATCTGATATTCAATGCACATTTACCAAATCACCTGATATATGGAGGTGTTCTCTCACAAAAAATGAATAGTTTAATTCCATAATCAAGAGTTAATTAAAAAATAGAACATTTGAACAAGTTCCTCACCCTATAAGAGCTTGAGTGTGTTGGTGCGAAAGAAAGATGGGACATGGTGACATTGTATTGATTATAGATCTCTAAACAAAATCACAATCCATAAATGGTATTCCATTCCACAGATTGATGACCTCCTTGAACAACTCAAGGGTTCCAAGTACTTTAGTAAGATTGATATGAAGTCTGGCTACCACTAGGTACCAATTGGGAAAACCAGTGTATGGAAGATATCCTTCAAGTCCAAAAAAGGCCTTTTTAATTGGTTGGTCATGCCTTTTGGCTTGAGTAATTCTCTAGAAAATTTCATGAAGTTGATGAATGACATCCAATGACCATTCACCAATTATTTTGTGGTCATATATTTGTATGACATCCTCATCTTCAGTAAAAATATGGTATAACAATTGCAGCACATTCAGCAAGTCCTCAACACCCTATGGCATAAAAAATTACTTGCTAATAAAAAAACACTCATTTGGCATGCAATGCAACCAATATTTGGGATACATCATGGATGAACATGGTGTGCATATGGATCCAACCAATATCCAATATTGTTGGACACTTGGGCTGACCCAGGTTCTGATCGCAATAGGTTTCTAACAAAACCCTCAAACTATCGGCCCTCCTGGTAGACCAGAAGGCAACGATGTACACAGGGTGCACAGTGCAGTCTCACCCAAGATAGCTTTATGGGGGACTGAAATACTCAGATGTTTGTAGTCTAGGAAGGGATTGAGACTATATTTTGATCATTTTCCTCATGCATTAACCTTATTATTCATTCATCTACTTCTAGTATTCATTCATTCATTCATTAAAATACGCATGCATGTTGTCATAAACATATTTAACCATTCATTCTTTAACTGATAAATAACATAACCTCAAAACAACCATTTAGACACATTAACACACTATATTTACCATGGTTCACCCCCCCTTGGGATACATCCACAAAGATCTGTCTCTTCTGCTCTTTTATTCATTCTTTTGCAAAATTTACGCTGCGTGCATTACATTCTTCAAGCTTACAATAAAAAAAGGAGGGTAAGTACCCTCTATGAGGTGGAGTAGACCACATCAGGCTGCACAGCCTATGATATAACCCTCAAAAAATAGCTTACTCAGACCAACACTATATCTCCTTGACTAATCAATCGGTAACCAACAACTGATCAACCCTCTCCTAGACCTCTTAGACCTTTATTTATACTATTCTACCAGATTATAGCCATTACATTTATGTCCAAAACCCTAACCCTAACATTGCTAGTTTTTCCTACATGCACGCCACATTGCTTTTCCTCCTTCTTCTGCATGTTTCTTTTCCTTCTATTTCTGCATGCTACTTTTCCTTGTTCTTCTGCATGTTGTTTTTCCTTATTTTTTGCATGATGCTTTTCCTTCTTTTTCTATGCTTCTTTTCCACCACCTACAGCGTGCGCTCCAAAAATAGGCTTCTTTTCCCCAAAATAGGCCTACACCAAAATAGACTTTCCTCCCAAAATAGGATTGTGCCAACATGCCCCCAACACTAACCTGTGGCTTGACCTAAACCACTACACCTTAGTTTACACTCTACATGGCTAGCTACAACTCATGAAACACTTTTGATAAGTGGGTGACTTCCTCTTTAACCTGCATGCTATGCACTACCAAATTCTCCACACTCTGTGTTTTAATGTTCTCTGTTAGGACTTCTCTGCATTTTGCATGCATTTTTTTGATTGTCCCTTTCTTTGCTTGCAATTGTTCGATCAACTTCTCTGCGTCTTTCTATAGTGGCTCCAACTAAGTCTGTCTTACTTGCTTGTCATCCTATGCAACCTTCAACTCTTCCTCTAGGTCATTCATATCCTACGCACTCCTCATCCTCTCTAGGATGGCCATTTCCTTATGTTGTTGCTTTAATACCTGAATGTCGGTCATTTTCTTTCCTGTTTCTGGTCCAGATACTATATTTTCTTATCCTCTTCCATGCTGGTCCATATCTGAGCAGTTCTGTCATATAGTTATTTCACTGCCTTATATTCCTATGAAATACTATCGATGTGTGCAGTAGCCTCATGTTCCCTTTTCTCTATGACTTCTGGAAGTGTAGAAGGTGTCATTTTCTTCATGACCTATGTAATCTCCTTTTTGTACTGCTCCATGACCTACGCAATCTTCTGTAACTTCCCTTTAGGTGTGTCTTCTGGCTCCTGCACACAGTCTAGGATGTTGTTGTAGACTGTTGTGAGACCCTTGTCTAATCTGTCTACTCATTTCTTCTCCTCCTCTTTCTCTAGATTCAAATGGTCACATGTAATTTGTAGAACCTCTGTAACCTTCTTACCAACTTCCAATTTGGTGGCTTCTGCACGGACTCTGGATTGAACTTCCTGCATGACACTTTCTTGTGTCTCATATAACATCTTTGTAGGTATCTGCGCCATAACCAAATCAATTTGGTCGATGTGCCCAAACGAATTTCATTTTGTCTCCTCGTCCACTAATGCAGGAGCATCCACACTTCATCAAGCGAGCCAGCGTGTGGATAAAGAGAATACAGCTGGGCAGCGCTAGCACATGAATTTTTGAATTACTTTGAAGATTGTTGCGCCGCCATTTAAATGGAGGCATTCAAAGCCGAGCGCACTTGTATTATATTATAGATAGGAAGAGCATTTAATAGTTTTAATATTGTTAGATAGGAATTAACTGTAGATTAGACAGTTTTACTTTCGAGAGGGAAAACGGAATAAAGGCACCCTCCTTTGTATCATTGTATTATCATTCTCATTCAGGCAGGAAGAAGAGCAAGCAGAGAA
>ML777854.1:533550-587009 GCA_009831015.1 Picea engelmannii | reverse complement strand
AAACGCGCCAAGCACTTTTATGAGGCTGATGAATGAAGTCCTGTGGGAATTCATTGGCAAATTTGTGGTCGTATACTTGGACGACATATTGGTTTTCAGCAAGACAAAGGCTGAACACTTGAGGCATTTAGCCACTGTGATGAGAAGATTACAGCATGAGAAGCTGCTGATTAATTTGAAGAAGTGCTCTTTCATGCAGACAGAACTCATATATCTGGGTTTCGTTATTTCAGCTAACGAATTGAAGATGGATCCTGAGAAGGTTGAAGTAATCAGGAATTGGCCATCGCCGAGAAATGTTTTCGAGGTGAGGAGCTTCCATGGATTGGCAAGTTTCTACAGAAAATTCATTCGGAATTTTAGTGGAATCAGTGCCGCAGTGATGGACACTGTGAAGAAGTGGCATAAAGTTTTCCATTGGACAGCGGAGGCTGAAAGAAGCTTCAATTTGCTGAAGCGAAAGATCACCGAGCAGCCAGTGTTAGTGCTGCCTGATTTAAAAAAAACCTTCCAGGTGAAATCTGACGCCAGTGGATATGCTGTTGGAGGGGTCTTGAGTCAGGATGACAGACCTGTTGCATATTACAGCGAGAAGCTGGATGATGCCAAGTTGAAATATTCCACGTACGATAAGGAGTTCTATGCCATCATACAGGCATTGAAAAGGTGGAGGCATTATCTCATACCCAGGGAATTTGTTCTGTACAGTGATAATCATGCGTTACAGTTCGTGAGTCAGCAGGAGAAGCTGAATCAGAAGCATGCGAAGTGGGTGGAATACATGCAGAATTTCACATTCGTGATCAAGCACATTTCGGGGACTGCTAACAAGGTAGCTGACGCCTTAAGCAGAAAATGTTTATTGCTGCAGGAATTCAGGGTCAAAACCTTGGGTTTTGAAAACCTGAAAGATATGTATGCAGATGATGCAGACTTTGCAGAAGCCTATGAAGTGACCGAGAATCCAGTTCTCAGGGATAGGAGTCCATGGATTGACTACCTGATCCAGAATGGATTACTGTTCAAAGGCAATCAATTGTGCATTCCAGATTGCTCTATGAGAGAGAATTTGGTGAAGGAAAAGCACAGTGGAGGCTTAGCAGGCCATTTTGGACACGACAAGACATTCGCCAAGCTGAGCGAATCTTATTATTGGCCTGGCATGCGCACTGATGTAAAGCGATTTGTTGACAGGTGCCGAATATGTCAACATGCGAAGGGCCGAAAACAGAACACATGGTTCTATCAGCCGTTGCCTATACCAGAGAGACCATGGGAGGCAATTAGTATGGATTTTGTTTTGGGATTACCGAGAACGCAGAGAGGCATGGATTCCATTTTTGTAGTAGTGGAAAGATTCTCGAAGATGGCACATTTCATCCCGTGTCATAAGACCAGCGATTCAACCCACATCGCGAACTTATTTTTCAAAGAGATTGTGTGATTGCATGGATTGCCCAGGAGCATAGTCTCAGATCGGGATACCAAGTTCATAGGTCACTTTTGGAGGACGCTATGGAAGAAGTTAGGGACTGACTTGGCTTTCAGTTCTTCTTACCATCCGCAGACAGATGGGCAAACCAAAGTGGTCAACAGAAGCTTAGGAGATCTGTTGAGAAGTCTGGTGACAGAGCATCACACCAGTTGGGATCAGATCTTACCACAGGCTGAATTCGCGTACAACGATTCAGTGAATCGGAGTACAGGTAAGAGCCCGTTTCAAATTTTGTATGGGACACAGCCGAGAGGAGTGTCTGAGCTCAGGGAGTCAGAACAGGATGAAACTAGCAGCGTGAGAGCTGAGGAATTCGCTGAAGCAATGCAAGAACTTCACACGCAGGTGAAACAGCGGGTGTAGAAGGCGAATCAGGAGTACAAGCGCAGAGCCGATCAGAGAAAGAGGCAGCTTCAGTTTGAAGTTGGGGACATAGTTCTGGCGCACCTGAGGAAGGAAAGGTTCCCAAGGGGAACGTATAACAAGCTCAAGATGAAGAAGATTGGGCCGTGCCGAATCCTGAGGAAATTTGGCGAAAATGCATACGAGCTTGAGTTGCCAGAAGGCATCGGGATATCTCCGATATTCAACATTTCGGATTTATACCCCTATAGGGCTGGAGACGCAGAAACTGGAACTGATGAACCAGTGATCCAGTGGAAGAAGCAATTGCGAGTTGCACAGAAGCCTGAGATGGAGTGCATACTGGATAAAAGAGTAGGCAGGAAGACCAGAAAAAAACAGTACTTTGAATACCTGGTGAAGTGGAAGAACCACCCAGTGGAGGATGCTAGCTGGGAAACCGAGGCAGTGATACAGCAGCATGGGTAGACTGTGCAGGAGCTCATGGACAGGAGCCCATGAAATCTTTTGAGCCGAGGAGTATGATGCAGGAGCATCCACACTTCATCAAGCGAGCCAGCGTGTGGATAAAGAGAATACAGCTGGGCAGCGCCAGCACATGCATTTTTGAATTACTTTGAAGATTGTTGCGCCGCCATTTAAATGAAGGCATTCAAAGCCGAGCGCACTTGTATTATATTATAGATAGGAAGAGCATTTAATAGTTTTAATATTGTTAGATAGGAATTAACTGTAGATTAGACAGTTTTACTTTCGAGAGGGAAAACGGAATAAAGGCACCCTCCTTTGTATCATTGTATTATCATTCTCATTCAGGCAGGAAGAAGAGCAAGCAGAGAATTTGTGAAGAACACCCATGTACAGATTGAATTAATAGAAGAAAGACTTTGATTCAATTCCATGGCTGTGTTTGTTTTCTGTGTGTTGTTGATATTATGTTGTTGCATACTTGCTTCTTTTTATGCCTTTCTTCTATATGCTGCATATGTTATTGCATGGCAGGTTCGAAACCTGAGAGAATGAGGAAATAAGTTTCAATTGTTTCTCTGTTTGAGTCAGGAGATTCCTGCATCGAGTGCAGTCGAATTCCTCCGCATAGAGTGCGTTGAGGAGGCTCTACAGTTAAACTCTTATTCTTCTCTGCCTAGAGTTGTATTGGGTTGTTAGAACCGTGCAGGTGAAAAGCAGGTCGGATTTGAAGTCTCAGAGGTGAGCCTGAGAAGAGAGGACAGGGCTGCTGTTGGTGGAACTGTACTGGGTTTGGACGACTTCAACACTTTGAGAGTTGTTGGAGGTCGAGCACGTAAAAGCGCATGAAGAGCCTCTGAGGAATCAGAATTGACAAAGCTCAGGAGGGATAGTTCCGTGGGGAAGACTTTGGGAACAGACCCAGGAGGAGTGTGAACAGAATCGAGCCTTGGGAGTAGGAAGAGTTCTCAAGAGGAAGAGAATCGACGACTTGAAATCCCTGTGAAGTTTTGCGAAATCCCGAGGATCGTCAGATCAAGGAGGAACTACGTGGGAGTTAACCCGTAAGCGTAGGCGAGGAGGATCAAAGCCCATCAGACTTCGGGGTTTCGGCGTTCGGAGTTTGGTGGGGTAAGAAATTCATACCTCGTGAAATTGTGAATAGCGATTTCCCGATTTCATGGGAACCGTCGATTGTCGGAGGGACAGGTGGCACGAATCCAGAGAATCGGGGTTTCGACATTCGGGGTTTTCAAATACAAAGGACTTTCGACAGTTGAAATCGTGATTCCGCGATCCTCGATCACACGAAGGGAGAGGTGACGTGGCCGAGTGGGACCACAAGAACTGGTGGAGTACAGGTGTCATCGGAGTTCGGGGTTTGGCGTTTTGCAGTGTAAGTGAACCGTAGCATTACCATCGCCGATTTCCCGATAGGGAAATCCCCGATGCGCGAAAGCGTTGACCGTTGACTATCGGGGTTCGGGGTTTGGAGCTGTAGGTGAACCGTGTTCGCGTGAACCGTGAATTCCCGAGTCGCGATATCCCGACTTCCGAAGGGGAGATCGCCGAAGGAGTTACTGTGGGTGACTCATGACTCCCGAGGGGAGTTGGAAGAGCTTAGACTCTTCGGGCCCGTGATTGAGAGAAGGTCCTGGTGGAGGCGGCTGCTCGCGGAGGGGCAGGTTGCAGTCATCCACTCGTATAATTTTGTGTGTGATCATGAAGTTGTTTCTACACTTCACCACTATCTCCATCGCTTCCTCTTGTTCCTTCTGTGCATGTGGTTGTTGTGTCTTTTCTAGTTGATGCATTGTATCTTGCTACACTGTAAAAATATGAATCCTTTGTAGAGTATCATGGACATCCACTAACTTCACCATGCTTTACTCCCTCTGTGCCTCAACTATGTGGACCACATATTCCCCCCTATCCTGGACTTTTTCTTCCACTAGCTCGGAGTCGTCCTCTATAAAGGTGATGACATGAGGATTCTTAGTGTATTTCATATTCTTGGTAATTTCCTCCTCCTATGTTGTAATTCTATTTTCCTGTGAGGGTTGTTCCCCACTCTTCTTCTTATGTTCCTCCTCCTCTTCGGGTCGAGAGGTTTCTCCATTCTTGGAATCGCCCTTGCCTTTTTCCCTAGACATTGTTTCTTTCATCCTTGGATTTTTTGGTGTTGTGCTGCTTCCTAATGCTTGAGCGTGTGTTGCATCCTTCCTAATATTTTCATTTGGGCTACTTGTATTTATCGATGGGACTGCCTCATCTTTCTCCTTGGGTTTGGTTGTTGGCTTGGATGCTAGAACCTTCCACTACGCGGGTCAGTATTTGATGATCTAATCGACCTCTTCCATTGAGATGCAATACTGTATCTCCAACCATTTTTTCTTTGGGTCCCTTGTGGCCTGGATCCACATGTGGTGTTTGGATGACTTAAACCTAAAATCCCTTCATACTCTTGGACCACCTCGTAAGAATCTTCCATATTTTTTTTGTTCTCTGTTGTATGTCTTATAGAACCATGGTAAATACTTCATTATTATCTTGTTGATTCTTCATATCCTTGTCTTTCCGGAGGGTTTCGTACCTTGTTGCATAGAACTTCCCCTTCCTATCTAGACAAGCCGAGAATTTTGGCTCCTGCCAAGATACCAACACAATGAGGATGAGGAGCCAAGAATAATGGAAGTTAGTTCAATTGTCCTACGGATCTCGACAGTGGATCAAAAAATGGTTTAATAGGTATGATACCCAGCTAAACCACACCCCTTTTTCACACTATGCAGTGATTGCTATGACTCTTGTTGGAGCATCTTCGTTCCTGCATTTTCTCAACAACTTTCAAGCCATTATCTTGCTGGTGAATCATGTCGCAGGGTCATTTATGTCTTTGATGACAATACTCTTATTCCCCATATTGGTTCCAAACTACACCTTTACTATCTTAACAATATCCTTTTCATGCCCTTTATTTTCCAAGTATTCTTTGGGTTGTGCACCAATAGTGGGAAACCCTGTAATTTTGGTAATCAGATCCATGTTGATGGGGACAAGCCTATCCATCCATAGGATTCCTTCATGCGCCCTGGCCAAGAGTGTTTTGATGCAAAGTACCATGTTCTTACCATGACTGAAGTGCAGTATTTCCAGGAGGTTCATGATGCTAGAATTGTAGAGCCATGTTATCCACTGTGCAGGATCCATGATGGGTCTACCTAGTGGTCTTATCTCCCCTGTGTCTATCAAATAAATCTCCTCTTTCAATTTTGGAAACTATACTTCATCACAAAAATAATGGTTAAAATACTTCAGCTTTGGCACTTCCCTGAGCATATCCTCCATGGTGACCATGACGTATGGGATGTATGGGAGTGTGATTTATGTCATGTCCTATGCCTTTCTTTTCTGGTCGATGGTGAGGTGGACTTCCTCTGTTGTTTTGGGTGTATCTTCCACATCCCCCTCAGAATCTATTTGATTTGTGATATCCTTGACCAACACCTCATCTTCACCCTATCCCTGTGGCTTCTCCTTCCTTCCCTCAAGTTCAAATTTTTTTTCAAGGTTAGGGTTTGCGCTACTGTATGGGTTTTCGGAGCTCTGACCCATTTCGACTTGTGCGTCCATGGAAATTTCTTCATCTATCCTTGTCAAGATTATCGACTATGTCTTCAAGGTAGTGACATATTCCAACTCTACAACATCCTCGGGCTCTGCCACTCTTTCCTTTCTTCTTCATATTGTCGGTTGAATCGTCAAGTGTTATCATCCTTACCCAATTTTAGCTAGTTTACACTATTCATCTCTCTCTGTGCTAAAAAATCACTAAGTCTCGAACTTACCCGTGTTTTCCCTCTTTATAGACTCGGTCATTAATGTTCTGTCGTATTTTTCACTTTTTCCATGCATTTTCATAGCGTCTAATTTTTCCCGTGCACAATATTTAAAATAATGTTGCACCAGTTGTTGCACACTACATTCCTAAATCACTTATTCTTCCTCGTAACTTATTTTTGGTTTTTTCTTCATTTTTATTTTTTTATCTTCCTTTTTCTTCTTTTTCTACTTTTTATGTATTTTCATAAGTTTTCTTTCCTTCTTCCTATTATAATACACTATACACATGGTTTCCTTATTGTGCTACAACTATTTAGAGTTAGTAGATCGTTTGTCCTGATACAATTTCACTCGACTACCATTCACCATTCCTTGCAATTCTGTTCTTGTCAAGTTATTTAGTTGCACAAATCCTCCATCTGTGACATACTTCACTTCATATGGCCCTAGCCAATGCATTCTGAACTTACCAGGACGTTGCAAAAAATTGTTTTCATAGAGGAAAAATAGATCTCCCTCCTTAAATATCTTCTTACTTATGTGTCTGTCATGCCAAGATTTATCCCTTGCTTTATGCACCTCTTGGTGGAACCCTTCCAAAATCATATCTTCTTCTATTTCCATTAGTTGACTTAAACTTTCCTGTACTGCACCTCTTTCTTTCATATTTTTAATTGTTGCTACGCGCAGACTTGGTAGCAAAAATTCTAATGGCACCATTAATTCTTGTCCATACACCAATCTGAATGGTATTTGTCTTGTCAAATTCTTGCATGTAGTCCTAGATGCCCATAAAACTTTTGTTATTTTTAAGTCACAATCATCTCTATTCACATTGCAAATGTTATTCAAGGAATTCTCCAAAATATTGTTGAAATATTCTACTGTCCCATTCGCCTGAGGATGATATGGTGTACTCTTCTGGTGATAGAATTCAAAATCCCCAGTCATAGCCTTGATGGTACTATTAATAAAATGGGTTCCTTGATCACTCATCAAAATCTAGGGACATCCCAATCTTGCGATCACCTGCTAAATTAATAAGTGTGTTGTTGTCTCTGCATTGCAATCCTTGACTGGTGTTGCTTCTGCCCATCTGGTTAAATATTTTGTCACAGTAATGATGTATCTTTCTCCTGACCTTCTTGTTGGTGGGTTAATAGGTTCGACAAAGTATATTTCCCACTTTTCAAATACCTGAAGAGTTACTTGGGGTCATAGGGACATCTCATCCCTCTTGTTGTGTTTGGAAACTCTCTGACAGACTTCACAGTTCTGGCAATATTGTTTTTCATATTTATGAACTATTGGCCACAATATACCTATGCGCAATACCTTTTGTGTGGTATATTTTCCTACATAGTGACCTCCGACTATACCTTCATGAGATTTTGCTAGAACCATGGGTCGTTCATGTTCCAACACACACCTTCTAAAAATGTCGTCTGCTCCTAGCTTGTATAAATGACCTACAATTAGTTGATAGTCTGTAGCTCTGACTACCAAAATTTTCTTTTGTGCAGTACTAAAATCCTTTGGCGCAAATCCTATACTCAATAATTCAATGATATCAACAAAGTACTCATCAACTATCTGTACTGAAAATAACTGTGCATCAAGGAATTTGTATTCTAATTTAGTGGGGTCTTTTCCATTGTTTATCCTTAACAAGTGATCTGGTCCTGCATTCAACTTCCCTGGTTTGACTATTACTTCAAAATAAAATTCCTGGAACAATAATATCCATCTACAGATCCTCCCCCCCCAACATTGGCTTGCTGACTAGATATTTGAGGGTAGAATGATATGTAAACATTTTAAAATTCTTGCCCAATAAGTAACATCTAAATTTATGTAGTGCATATACCATGGCTAGGCCTTCTCTTTCGGTGGTGTTGTAATTCTACTCGGATTCTGATAACTTATTTCTTGCAAAGGCTATAGGATCATCTAAGTCACCTACTCATGGTTATGATAGAATTTCTCCAGGTGCTACTGTTGATGCATCTACATGCACATGAAATTTCTTTTCCCAATCTCGAAACACTAAGATAGGTGTTTTCACCATCTTCTCCTTCAAAGTATCCAATATCGGTTGACAATCCTCATTCCAATGAAATTTGGTATTCTTCTTCAACAGTTTTTCCATCGGTGCGGTAATCTGTGCATACCCCTTGATAGACTTCACGTAGTACCCTGTATGTCCAAGTGTGGCTCTTACCTGGTGCACTGACTTTGGTGGAGGTAAGTCCAAAAATACAACAATCTTAGCAGGTTCAACTAGTAAACCATGTCTGCACACTATATGTCCCAACAATATCCCAAAAGGTGTGTCAAAAATGCATTTCTTGATGTTTGATGAGACCTAACATTGTTTGCATATTTCCATCAATAGTCTTAGGACTTATACATGATCTTTAAAAATACTAAAAATAGTCCAGTCATCTAGATATACTTCTAAGAACTGATTTATGAACTCTTTAAAAGAAGCTATGACCACCCTTGAAAAGATAGCTGGTGCATTCTTCAATCCAAAGGGCATAATTGTGTACTGATATGATCCCCATTCTGTAGAAAATGTAGTCTTATGCCTATCCTCTATAGCTATTTTGATATGATGATAACCTAAGAATCCATCTGTAAATGAATATGATTCCTAACCTTCCACATTTTCTAATACCTCATCTATAAAAGGGGTAGGGAAAATATCATGTAAGCAAGCATCATTCAATTTCCTTAGATCTACAAAAAATATTATCCCCCCCTGTTTCTTTTCCTGGACTACCATGGGACTGATCCATTCAGATTCTTCTACTGGCTCTATGATACGAGCTTCTAACATTTGGTCAATTTATGCTTTCACTTTTTTCTTATATACTAGATTCAACATCTAAAGTCTCTGTCTAATAGGTCTAGCATGTGGTTTTAGGGGTATCTTCATCTCACCTAGCTCACCTGCTATCCCTTTCATCTCTATGAAGGTTGCTGGAAACAAGTCACTATATTGGCGCATTAATTATGTTATCCTTTCTAGTGTCTTCTCATCCCAGTAGTTTCCAATTATTGGCATTTTGGGATTTTTCGTATTCCCAATGTTGACTTCCATGAACTTAATTGGTGTAGCAAATGCCTCTGACTCCAGAGATGGACCTTCCACCTCTCATTCTCCTTCAATATTTTTTATCTAAATGTTGCACGGATCATCTTCATCTGGTGATTCCTTTGAGACACGATAACATGAGAGTAAGTATTTGGTTGTCTGTTTGTTTTGTTGTTGATATTCTATAATAATTTCCACCTCAGGTTCTTCAAAAAATAACATTCCCTGTATCAACTTCAGGGCTGAATCAATATTTGGGTTCTCATGCTCAAATGATAAAGTATCACAAAGTTCTTCTATAATATTTTCCATTCTATAGTGCCTCTGCGAATTTCCTGGTCTATGTACCATTTCACTGGTATCCCTTCCAATGTATGAACAAAGTAATGATTCCATTCCTCTGGTGGTGTCAACCTCCATTCTATTCTTCATTTCTCTAGGTGCTCAGCTGGTCTTCCTCGTCCATCGTATTTTTGCAATGTGTGACTCCCATGGTCTACACCAAATCTAATGTGCAGTAACATTTTACACTAATACCAGTCTTGAATTGTTTCCTTGTGCACACCCACCATCTAGCAGGTGTTTCCTTGAGTGCAATATCTAGGGCTAACAACCTATGATTTTCTAAAACTTCTTCCTTATAATTTTTCAATAATTCTTCTAGGTCTTTCAAACCATGAAAAGTGGGAGGTTCCCTTACCTCTGTATTGACCCACCTTACTGAGCAATATAATCTTGTGCACCTCCTTGTGGAGATTTCATGTAGTCTCTGCTACCAGTTCTCTAGACCTATATCTGAGTCTGAGGCACATGATGTAATGCTTCTCCAGCTGAGTACCCCATCTGCAGTTGGGTTTACATAATATTTTTTTCATGCGGTAGTCCTGTATAATTGGTTTATCTCTTCCAAGTCCAAACATGTCACCTCTACAAACCTTTCTCCTTATGAAGGATCAAATTGTGCAATCAATCTGTACTCACCTGATTCAAAATTCATTTTCCTTGTGTTCAGGTTGATCACATCTCGGTTATCAAATGTCCAGTCCAATCCAAGTAATGTTGGGTAAGGTGTTGTGTCATCCACTATTTTGATGACTTCAAAATCTTCCACAGTGCACACTCCATCCAAGTCTACTGTCACACCTTTAAGTCTTCCAATTGGTAACACTCTGTGTTGATTTTCCAATTTCAACTGGATAGGTGAATATCCTAATGTGGGTTCTCCCATACGCTTCCATGTCTTATTAGGTAAAACATTCACTTTCGAGCCTAAATCAAGTATGATATCTCCCATATTGAAATCCCTAGTGTTGGCATTTAAACTAAATTCCCTACTTGTTCTTCTTCTCGTATGGAGATGATTCATTATCTTTTGTTCTAGCTTCCCTTCTACTTCTTTGTTGCATATTTATAGAAAATTCTGTAAGACCTTAATGGATGATGGATCATTCAATAACTTAACATAGGATTGCAGAAAAGTATTTATGTTACTTACTTGGTCTCAAATTTTTCCTTTGTTGGTGTGATCGATTGAATATGGAATTTCGTACATTGGTGGATCCTGAGTTTGTTGCACAATTGATGTAGATGCAGTGTTCCCTTTTAGAATCTCATGTCTGGCTTCCTTAAATGTCTCCTTTTCTTTCTGTGCATCAAAATGCTTATGTGAATTAGTTATCTTCTTGACCCATTGGTGTTGAGATAGATCCTTCTTTTCTGCATTACCTCTCGTCTTGGCTTCTCCTCTAGTAATTATGTTGATATTATTCCCATCATCCTTGACTTCTGCGAAAATCCATTGGACATTCTAATTGTTCTAGTTCCTTTTTTCTTGTATTTTTCCCAATAGCATTAGGTACTCTTCTGTGTCATGGTCTATTGCGCAACAATACATACATGTCACAATGTGGAAGTGGACAATGTCTTTCATAATGAACTAGTTGTTGATAGTTGTGGCAGAATATTGGCCCTTTTCCTCGTCCAAATACTCCTCTACCTTAGCCTCCACCTATGAATCCCCCTCTATCTCCGCATGGTGCATTGTATTGTGGTATCTAGTTATACTGCATGGGATTATACTTCGGTTTCACATTTTTGTACTGCGACTGCACGAGATTTAATTCTGGTTGTGCATTATTGAACTATGGTGGAACTTGGTCTGTCATCATCTCTGCTTGCACCCTTTAAGTATATGAAGTTATTTCTCTCATCAATTCCAGCGTTCTACAGTCCTTGTCATCATGACCCACTGATTTGCAAAAATTGCAGTAAGAACTTTTTGGCACTATCTTATACTTCTGCATCATTGGACAATGATATAGATCATGCCCACGTGTCTTACAAATATCACATAATGGTCCTCCTATTGGAAAGGGGTTTGGCACCCTTGCTACCAAGTACTGCGCAAAGGTTTGACATTCGGGATTATGGCGTCCTTCTGCCTTGCATAGCATGCACCAAACAATGTCTCTCTTCTCTTTCCCCTTATTTTGGTTCAACTAAAATGTCAGATTCTTTAGATCCTCTTTGAGCTCTTCTATTGCTGTATTTTTTTGTTGATACTAGTTTTCTTCTAGCTGCAGGGCTGCTTGTAGTGCTTCTCCTTGAGTCTGAAACTTTTTTTGTCTCAAAGGATACTTCAAGTGTGACAATATTGAATTCACAAATAACTACCTATGTTGCATGTCAGCAATAGATTGTTTCAATTTACCTTTCATATGCTTGAACCTTTGATCAATCTCCCAGATAGACTCACCTGGTTTCTTCCTTATCTCAATCATTTAATTCATGTACTAGTCTTGTGATCTTGGCTTCTGAAATTCATTTACAAACAATTTTTTCACCTATGTGACAATCTTTGGTGCTCCTTGTGGACTGTTTACATCAAGGCTCATGTACTAGTCCAACGTGCGGTCTCTGAGTGTGATAGCCAATTGTGTGACTTTTGTATCCTCATAAGTGACTTTCTTTGCTTCCCATATATTTTCAGAGATAAATAAATTATTTCCAGGGTCCTCCTATGCCTTTCCCTGAAACTCTAGTAATCTGATAGTGGAATCTACGCCTGCTATTTTTAAATGTGTTGAAATACTACCTCTATGCAGTGTAGATAGTTGATTTTTACTTCCTGAACTTGTACTCCAATTTGGTTGTCCTCTATTGGACCCATGACCTGTTGCCCCTCTTCTACTAAAAATTGGTTGTCTAAAAGATGGTATTCCTTTAGGTGTATTAGTCACACATGGGGTTCTAGGTTCCACACTAACCATGATCTGGACTGGATTTATGCCTTCTGTTACTGAACCTGGACCTTGTTTTTCATTTCATATGTTTCATGCAATATTTCCTCAATATACTCCATAGCCCGAAGATCCTCTACCTCTCTTCATTGCTCTCCAAGCACTCTCTGTTGGCTATGGCCCTCTTTTCATTATTCATCTTATATTGGTAATGTAATATCCCCATGCTGAACCCAATTGTAAATGTAAATGCAAATGTACTTAAGCTGGTGAGTTGTTTTATATATTTTTGGCATGCATCTTCCATGGTGTAGTGCACGCATGTACTGCGCAGTAAAATGATGAAATGGGCACATTCTAGGATACCCCATGCAGTATATTAAGTGTGCACGATATTGAGGCTAGCAATCCTTTGTGTATATGTTTTTTTTTATAGGCTGGTGAGCCAGTTATATAAGCTAGGATGCTTATGTTTTTATTAGGCTGGAGAGCCTAGATGTTAAAGGCCAGTGCGCCTGTTTTTGTACATGTCTCATATTTAATATAAAATACATCGTTGCGCGTAGACTGACCACGATAAAAGAGATGGGGGACTAAACTCCACTAGTGAGGGAAAGGTTGGGGCCTAAAAGTTAAGGAAAAGGGCTAAGCTAGGGATCTTGAGCCAAAAAGAAATATTATATTAATATTTCTTAAATCATAAACTATGGATAATTATTTTATCCTAAGTTCTAAAGTTGCGGACAAGTGGGCCAAAGTAGCCCCCAACATAACAAGTGTCAAGTTGGGGACATGCATACTTATTGTGGGGACTTAGCTCATTTTCAGACCCCTCCCATCATTCTTACCATCATCTTTTCCATGATTCTTTCGATCAGTCAGCCATGAGACCATGACCATTTTCACTCATGCAGTTAGTCATCCTCCATACTACCTGTCACTATACCGAGCTTGTATCCATGGCCACAGACGTTGGTGTAGTTGGTTAGCCAGAAGTTGGACTGAAGAGGCAGGTTGTCAAGACCATGAGAAATTTCTCTCTGGGTGAGAGAATTGTTGGGAATTGACTTCCTGAAGGTGTTGAACTACAACTACAGGGCTCTGAGACTTCCTGTCTGGCATGTTGCTAAAGCCCTGGAAGGGAAGTGGGGCAACCAAGGGACTGTTGAGCAGAGAAGGGGCACACATCCTTGGGTGGGACAGGCATGTGGGGAATGAGGGACTGTAGGTTGTTAGTTGAGTAGGCACCTGTGATGGAGTATTTCTTGTTTTCCATGAGCCATTAGTCTGGTTAGGAACCCTTTACCCGGGTGGAGTTTAGTCCCAGCTTGGGGGTGACTCATTGTTGAGAGTGATGAACATTGTGGTCTAAGGATGGGAGGTTCGTGGAAGGTCTGCATGCAGTTGGTGATATTCTTACCAAGATAAGTGTCAACCATGTGATAAATTTACATGTTGCATTATTATTTTTGTGTTCAGTTTTATGGATTTACCCTGTGCATGATTTATAACTGTGTTTATAGTTATGGGTATTTCCTGTATATGTTGTATGTATTCATTTACTGTTATTTCAATATGAATCTGTGCACTTACATAACGTATTTGTATGTTCATGTTTTATATATAAAGCGTCCGCAAGAGTTTTGTGCATGGATATGTCTTAATCGCATGCAAATAGAAAATTGTATCTGACATAGCTCAGTTTAGATGTTGAGTATGTTAGAGTATGTTCCATAGAGAGAGAGAACATAAGTGTTCTCTGTCGTAGCGTTTCCTAACACAGAGATGGTTGTGAACATTACAAATTGGTATCAGAGCATGAAAGAGTGCTCTGGAGTAGGCATTTCCCGGCCTGTGGGTGGTCGGGTGTGTTACAAGTAAGGTCTATCATTGCATGTCTTTCCATATTTTTCCATTATCTACTTTATCTGGTCCTCTTCCATCATGATTGGGTGCATGGAATCCTTCTACTTCCTTTTTTCCATCTCCCTTTCCATATCTCAGACTCCTGTCAATGCTTCCTCCCTTCCCCCATGTGCGCAGGGAAGTTTAGTTGTCTAATTCCATGGTCATCACACCTTTGTGATAAAATAAAATATTGATAGAAGTGTACAATGATCTTATGTACGTACCTCTAGTTCCCTTCAGAAAATCCTTCTCTGCAGTAGTATACGACTTCGCAGTATCAACTGCAAATTCAATGATAAACCCTGCAATAATATTGTCTAACCAAAAATCTACTGCAGGCCTAAATTTATTATTCACTTGTTGTAACTGCGCGATCTCCACATAATGCCACTCTAGTTGTCTGATCCGATTCATAGGATGGTTTTCCTTTAACCTCAATAAACACTCATGCAATAGGTGTGGGACTTCATAGAAAAATACTTCATGCAAGTCGCTAAACACATATTTGTCGAGATATTTCCGTGGTGTAAATTTATGGGTTTTGTTGTCCTACTGCGCAAACTCGAGTTCCTTTTTCCTTAACCATATTTGAATCTTCACTTTTATTGGATTCCATGGCCTGAACATTCCCTTCTACGCTTTCATTCCCCGTGTTTTTCTTCAACAAACCCCTTCCACTCAATCCTGTGTAGTTCCAACCGAAAACATAACCATTTGTTGGACGCTTGGGCTGACCCAGGTTCTGATCTCAATAGGTTTCAAACAAAACCCTCAAACTATCATCCCTCCTGGTAGACCAGAATAAAATGTTGCACACAAGGTGCATAAGACAGTCTCAACTGAGATAGCTTTATGGGGACTGTAATATTCATATGTTTGCAGTCTAGGAAGGGATTGGGACTATACTTTGATCCTTTTCCTCATGCATTAACATTATTATTCATTCATCTACTTCTAATATTCATTCATTCATTAAACTACACATGCATGTTGTCATAAACAAATTTATCCATTAATTCTTTAACTGATAAATAACATAACCTCAAAAAAACAATTCAAACACATTAACACACTAGATTTACCGTGGTTCACCACCTGGGGTTACTTCCACAAATATTTGTCTCTTCTTCTCTTTTATTCATTCTTCTGCAAAATCTGCACTACACACATTACATTCTTCATGCTTACAATAAAAAAGGAGGGTAAGTACCCTCTATGAGGAAAACTAGACCACATCCTGCGATCTAACCCTAAAAAACTAGATTACTCAGAATAACACTATATATCCTTGACTAATCGACCAATAACCAACAACTGATCAACCCTCTCCTAGACCTCTTAGGAATTTATTTATACTATTATTTTTGCTTGTATCCATTACATTTATTTCCAAAACACTAACCCTAACATAGCTAGGTTTTCCTACATGTGCATCATGCTTCTTTTCCTCCTTATTCCACATGGTTATTTTCCTTCTTTTTCTGCATGCTACTTTTCCTTCTTCTTCCACATGTTTATTTTCCTTCTTTTTTCTGCATGTTTATTTTCCTTCTTTTTATGCATGCTTCTTTTTCACCACCTATGGCATGCACTCAAACAATAGGATTATTTTCCCCAAAATAGGCCTGCGCCAAAAATAGACTTTCCTCCCAAAATAGGCTTGCGCCAACAAAGACATTTTCCACTTGTCGACCCCAACGACTCTAGCTGATCTCCATAGTTTGTTGTGCCTTGCCAAATTTTATTGCAAGTTCTTGTTGGGGTTCTCTCATGTTGCTTGGCCCCTCAGCCACATCACTAAGAATGGATCAAAAGGAAAGTATTTTTGGGTTGATTCATAGAAAAAGGAGTTGAAGGATTTGAAACACCACTTATGTTCAATTCGCATACTCACCTTGCCAGATCTACAATGATCCTTTGGAAGGAGACAAATTCTTCAGACTATGTGGTTGGCAAATTCCTCACTTAGCATGGCCAGATCATGTCCTACCAAAATGAGATACTCTTAGATATATTCCACAAGTACCCCACATATGAGAAGGAGATGTACTCCATTATACAATCTTATTGAAAATGGAAGCATTACATTCTTTGGAAGGAGGCCAACATCCACACTAATCACAATCCCCTAGAGTGCATGAAAATGTATGAGAAGTTACAAAATGACCACCACCAGAAGTGTTCCACCTACCTGTAACATTCCACTTGAACATTAAATACAAGAAAGGTATAACCAACTCATTTTTTGACTTCCTTAGTCGACCTCTAGTTGCAACATTAACCATGGTTCTCAAATATTGTGTCCATGAGACCTATGGGTGTTCACATATATATCACAACAATCCCAATGTCCATGCCACATATCAAATTCTGGGTGTGGGCACACCAACTACAAATATTCATCTACATGATGGAATGTAATTTCATTTGGGCCATCTTTGTTTTCCTAGAAGGGAGCATGTGAAGTTGATTTGGGAATCTCATTACAGTTGGGTGGAAGGACACTTTGGTGTGGAAAATACCATGGCCATACTACAATAGTACGTTTATTGGTCGATTATTTGATAGGATGTCAACAAGTTTATCAATTTGTGTACTCCTTGTGTCATTTCCAAACCCTCATTAAAAAACATGGGTTGTATACTCCTCTGCCTACTCTCGCTAGGCCTTGGGAGTGCATCTCCACGATTACATATATGATCTACCTTCTACCAAACATGGTAATGACTCTGTAATTGTGGTCATTGATTGGTTTTCTAAGATGGCCATCCTAACATCCTGCAAGAAGAGTATCACCTCTGACGCCACTACTAAGATCTTCTTCGAACTTTTTAAAGTTCATTTCAGGATACCATAGACTACTATTTCAGATTCTTGAGTATATTATGATCCATTATGTGGTCATTGATGGAAACCAAAATCACAAATTTCATTAAATTTCACCCCCAAAATGATGGAAAAACATATGTGTTCAAAAAAATGATCAATGTGCATCTTCTGAGAATGTACAACTCCAAATGTCCATGCACATAGGATGAAAGCCTTCCTTATGTTCAACATAGCTATAACTAATCCTTCCATAGCTCTATTGGCCACATCCCTTTTCATGTGTGCTTGGGGTTCCATCCATTGGCCTCCATTGATTTATCTCTTCATGTCCCATATTCCATGAAATTGTAGTCCCACACTAATAACGAGGAAAACATAGAAATCAAATTTGTTGAACGTATCCAACAATAGTTTTATGATATCTTGTAGAAGGGAAATTCCAAGTACAAGCACTGGCATGACTGACATCGAGTTCCACATAAGTTTCAAGTTGGAAACAAAGTGTGGTTGCATTTGTAGAAATAGTGTCTCAGAAGCCCCCATAGGAAGCTTAGACCACTCCAATATGGGACTTACACGATCACCACATTTGTGGGTGAAAATGATTTTGAATTAAGTATTCCTCCTTTCCTTGGCTTGCATCCAATATTTAATGTGGATTTTCTTCAACCATATTTCCTACCTCTGTTGGAAACCTTATAGGTGGATGAGAAATTGGTCCCTATCGAACTCAATCTCAATCACATTGAAAATAAACCATCGGATTGAAACATGGAAACCAATATGAAGGGAACCCGCTAGAAAAACATACAACTCTATCAGGTTTTCAAAGCAAGGAAGCTACTTCAACAAGGCAAGTGGCTCACCAAGGTTCAGATTCAACAAAATTTTCTCCATCTCCTGAGGGAAATTGATGCAATGGGGACCATTTATTACTAGGGGGGGCACTGATCTAGGTGGATATCAATGGGAACCCAAATCTTTCACTAACTCATCATGGTTCTCCATCTTGGTCGTTTTTTATGATTTTAGGTCCAAAACTTCTGAGGTCATTTTGAGGTTGTAAATGGTGTTTTTTGGTCATTTGGGGGCCAAGAATGGCCATGGCCTACCCTAGCTTGCCAACAATTGTACTTCTCAATTAGATATTTCCAAAAAGCTATTGTGTTCCATAAATAGATATTGTATGAAAAAATTGTGCCCCCGGGAAATTTATGTTAAAAGGTTATTCTTTCAATCTCTTGTGATAGATTTTTGTGAATGAGCATAGATGAGATCTCTCTCTCTTCAGAGATAAGATGCCACTATTCTATCCAGTTTGTGTTCTACAATATTCTTCTATTTTATTCATTAATAGAAGTTGTTTTCCACTGTATTATTGTTCCCTCTACTATATTTATGTTTGTGTTTCATTTCGTTCCATTTACAATCCGTATCAGTGGTATCAGAGCAATCTACTCCTTATTTCTCGGTGCATGTCCCTGATGATGTCAGGGTACACAAAGTTGGGTCTTGAGCTAGTTTCACTTTGGGATGACCTTTATCAGTGACCCAAGAAACCTCCCATCATGTACCATGGTGGAAGTAAAGAGAGATGATGGAGTAGGATATCCTTTCAATATTTTACTCGAGGAATCCCTCATGGGACAAAGGAATGAGATGATGGTCAAATTCTCCCAGATCCTTTGGTGACTTCCAATGGTAGGTGTGGCATCCTCAATAAGAATCCATTTAGGAGGTGCAACACCCTTCAAGGTACAATTTAACTTTGATAAAAATTTATTTGAAATCCAAATAGATGCATATGCTTTGCAGAAAATGTTAAATCTAATAGAAGGTTATTATTCTATTCAAAACTTTTCCACCAGCAAAAAAATCACCTTTGTGCTCCTTAAATCCATTCCCCATGTCAAATATTGGTGGGAAGGTTACTCAAAGAGACATAGTGATGATGATTCTATGGAATTTGGGGAAAGACCCAATTGGGCAACCTTTGTTGATGCCCTCAAGGAGGAATTATACTCTATTGGAAATTATGATGACTAGTACACAAGATGGACAACTTTTCCTCAGGAGAGAGACAAAATGGTTCCAAATTACACCAATATCTTCCATACCTTGTGCTAAAATTTGGGTATTGGAGACTCTAAGTGACACATGGTTCTAAAGTAATGTAGTGACCTACACAGGTACATTAATACATAGTCGTATTTCTTGGACATCTCCTCACTAGGAGTCGCTTATCGATATGTTGTCAAAATCGAGTATAAATTCAAGGAGAGGAATAAGTGGGAGTTCAGGTTTGATAATACACCACAAAAAAAACATGGTAAAGGTATCCCTAACTCAAAAAAACATGAACAAATCAAGGAGAGAAAGCCTCAATACAACCATTCCAAGCTACAGGAAAATAAGGGTAATGGGAAGTCAAAGAAGGACATTGAAAAGTGATGTGAGTTCCAAAAAATCCCTAACACAACATTGATAAATGTCGCTAAGAAAAATCATTGTTGGTTGAGCTTAAAGACAAAGAGTCAAAACCTGGCTCAGAATATGATTCAAACTAGGATAAGGGAAAGTGGATCATTGATGTAGAACGAAATGTTTCCATCGCAACTGAAAATATCCAACCAAAAGAGTCAGAGGACCTTTAGGAGGGGGAGCGCCTCTTCCATTCAAATATGTGTTTTAAGAGGGCCCCAATAAAATTTATTGGTGACAGTGGGAGCCAAAGGAACCTAATATCATCTGAGGTCATCAAGATATTTCATTTTTAAACCATGCCACACCCCCAACCATACACCATTGGTTGGTTGAGACAAGGAAGAGACCTTTGCATATGCCAATAATGTTGTCTATCCTATGACATCAAGCCCTTAAAAGGTGAGGTATTGTGTGATGTTTCCCCACTCAAAGTTTGTGATGTTCTATTATTACAACCATATATGTGGAAACATCAAGCTATATATGAGTCTAGACCTCATAGTGTCATTGTTACTTTGGTAAGAAAACTCTACAGGATACCCAAGGTTGTTCCAATTATAGCACACTATTTGATCATAACCAAACAATTCATAAAGGTAATCTCTCAAAGTAGGAAAATTGTCCTCTTCATGTTTCACTCTAAAGGTGAATGGAAGAACATTGTGACCTCAACAACCCTTGTATAGGGTATCACTTCACAACAAAAGCAAGTGGAAAAAGTAGTGGAAGCATACATAAATATATATATATATATATATATTCACCTCACATATTGGGGTAACTCCAAAATTCCAAGTCAATAATTAAATTGATTTGATATGTGTTTCACCTTTAGATAACAACCTAGTATACATGTATTCTCCCATGGAAAATGGAGAAATCAAACATTGAATTCAAGAGTTAATCCAAAAAGATCACATTCGACCAATCTCCTCACCTTGCAGTAGCTCGATTATGTTGGTGTGAAAGTAATATAGGACATGGAAACTATGTGTTCATTACAAATCTCTAAACAAAATCACAGTCTGGAACTGGTATCCCATTCCATGGATTGACGAATTTCTTGACCAACTCAAGGGTGTTGAGTACTTTAGTAATATTTATTTAAAATCGGTTTACCACCAGGTACTAATCGAGCAAACCAATGTATGGAGGACTTCCTTCAAGTCCAAAGAAGGCCTTTTTTAGTTGTTGGTCATGCATTTTCACTTGACTAATGCTCCAACAACTTTTATGAGGATGATGCATGACATACTATGACCATTCACCAATTATTTTGTGGTTGTATATCTAGATGACATCCTCATCTTCAATAAAACTTAGGTAAAATATTCACAACAAATTCAATAGGTCCTCAACACCCTACGACAACACAAGTTATATGATAATATAGAAAAAATCACATTTGACATGCAAAGCATCCAATATCTAGGATACATCGTTGATGAACATAGTGTGCAGGTGGATCCAACCAATATACACGTCCTTCACAAATGGTCATCCCCAACTGAGCTCCACATTTTCTTGGGCCTTGCCAAATTTTATTTCAATTTCGAGTTGGGTTTCTCTCATGTCTCTTGGCCCCTCAGCCACATCACCAAGGGTGGATCCAAGGCCAAGTTTGTTTGGGCCTAATCACAACAAAAAGAATCCAAGGATTTGAAACAATGTTTATGTTCAACACCCATACTCACCTTTCCAGATCTGCAACAACCCTATAATATTGACACAGACGCTTTCAACTATGAGGTGGGAGCGGTCTTGACTCAACATGGAAATCTAGTGGCCTACCATAGTGAGACACTCTTAGAGTTCATCCACAAGTACCACACCTATGATAATTATATGTTCTCCATTATACAATAATGTCTCCAATGGAATCATAACATTATCGGGAAGGAGACCATCATCCACAATTTCATGCAAATGCATGGGAAGTCAAAAAATAACCGCCACCAAAACTGGTCAACCTACATGCAACAGTTCCACCTAAACAATTAAATACATGAATGGTAGCACCACCCAATTTTCTGATTGACTCATTCAACTTCCAGTTGCAACACTAAACACAGTGCTCAACTCTTGCGACCATGAGACCTCTGGGTGGTTGCATCTATATCACAATAATCTTGAATTTGATTCCACATATCAAACACTAGGTGCAATCACACCAGTTGCAAATTTCCTATTATGGTATTTTTCCCATGTGACTTTGGGTCATGTCATAGGAGAGATTCACTATATACAAAATACAAAACCTACCCTCGCATACAAAACTTGCAATGAAATAACTACCTAATGATTGAGGAGAAAGAATGTCACACCTTTTATCTTATCGATTGATGTCATTCCTTACTCTCGACCCTCAATCCACTCAGGATCTCTGCCTAAACTAATATGCAAAAGGAGATAAAAAAAAGATGCAACAAAGTAGTTATATGATCAAATTATACATGTAATATATAGATAAATTCAAATATGTGAATCAAATTGACATACATAAGTAAATTGAACAATATCACACAAGTATGGAGGGAAAGATAAGTCTTTTATTAGAAATGGTAGAAATGAGTGGTTACAACCTGAATCCAACCATCGATATTGCCTCGAAGAAAACTAACCAAGTTCTTCCAATGGTCCTTCAAGCATCAACTCAACAAGATTTCCCTACCTCAGATGACTCAATAGGGATAGGAATACACCCTATAGTCACATAGGAGAGAGAAAGGAGTACTGGAAAGAAATTTCCAAATTCAATTGGATGCTACTCACCCTCGATCCACTCATGATCTCTTCCTGAACTAATATGCAAAAGGATAACATGAACATGATGCAACAAAGTAGTTATAGAATCAAATTGTACATGTAATATATAGATAATTTCAAATATGTGAATCAAATTGACATACTTAAGTAAATTGAACAATATCACACAAGTATGGAGGGAAAGAGAAGTCTTTTATTATAAATGGTAGAAATGAGTGGTGACAACCTGACTCCAACCATCGATACTTCCTCGAATCCAACTACCCAAGTTCCTCCAATGGTCCTTCAAGAATAAACTCAGTTGGTTTTCCCTTCCTCGGATGACACAATAGGGATAGGAACACACCCTATAGTCACATAGGAGATAGAAAGGAGTACTGGAAAGCAAGTTCCAAAATCAATGGGATGCTACTCAGAGGATAGGGGATATAGGGAAGCTTACAAATTCTTCAGCATAACTTTGAACCTTGGTTGTCCCCCTCATCCATTCCCTCAAAGGTGCCTTTATACCATCTTAAAAGGGTTGACTTGGTTGAATTACATTGTGTACGAGCTCATGGGAGGTTAGGAATGATACCAACCGAAAACCCAGCCTGAAAAAGTGGAATTATTTTATTTTTCACACTTTTTGAGGGAATTCACAAGTTGCAAACAAACAAGGCATGGAACTCCATGGTTTACACAAGGGTGACTCATAGATGGACACAAAAAAAAAAATTTCAAAGAAATTTTTATGAGGGAATCTAATATTAAAATTTACAATCTAGATATAAGGACTAATCCATCTCACAAGTGCAAATGATGTGGAAAATTGTGGTATGACAGATGCCCCCTAATGACGCAAACCTCCACCACCTCCCAGGGCTCACGCGACCTCATAATCTAAGGATCATTCACAGTAAGGAGTTGAATCATCTCTCGGGCTCTTGTTGAACCCTCAAATTCCTTCTCCACAAGACTTTTTCCCTTACCCTGCATGCAAATTAAAGTTCGCAAGGGTCCTATTAAGTCAACGAAGAAATCCACATGGCCTTGGGTGAATTCCGTGGGCTAAAACCATTGAATGGAAGGAACTGTTGGCACAGGGGAAAACCTAGGGTTCAACGCTTCAACAATGCACCAACAAAACTCTAACTACCAGCCCTTTTGGCAACACCTACAAAGAAAGCAAAGTCTCACCCGAGGTAAAAGTAGGGGGGTTACAAGACTCAGGTGTCTGTAACTAAGATGGGACTCAGATCTATGATAATATCACTTCGTAGAGTATTCTAGCAACACTTAGAAGGTGATATGAATTAGTTTATTAGATTTATTAACATCACAGAAAAAACCCTAAGATAGATCAGCCCAGTAACAATAAATATTAAGCACTTCAATCATTTAGCACATAAAATTGAGTTAGATCTAACATTCATTCATCCCTAACACCAATAAAGAAGTAAGCATCAACATATCTATCTAACATACATAATAGGCAAAGAACTGAGCATATTTATAACATAAGAAACATAGCACAAAGAACACCAAAGACACAAGATATACATGGTTCACCCCAGTGTGGGGCTACATCCACCAATTGCTTCATCTTCTTTATTATTCTACAATATTTTACATTCCTTCACTCCTATGCACTAAGCCACAGAGCTGAGCTTCACATCGGACAGGAGATCTGTGCACTAAGCACCAGATCCTCCTTCCCAAAACTAAGTCTAGGAACCTAGCCAACTTCTCTACTGAGCACAGAGCCTTACATACACATTCTATTGCACAAAGAAACTCAGAACTACTTGCACTTAGCTACTTCGATTTTACATCGCTTAGATTTTTTCTACCATACATTCTTACACTTATTTATACTTTTACAATTCCTTACAAAAAGGCCTAAACATGGGAGAACCCATGGGTTGAAATCCCATAACATATTACAAAAACCATAAGGAACCCCTTGTTAGGTCCACATAGCCCGCAAAATAAGTGAGATCCACGATCTCAGATCTGCCTGGGCGCTCCATCTTGGACCAGCCTATCAAATTCCAAAAGTGGTCCAAACCTGACCAAGGTTTTCTCAAAACTTGGTCGAGGGACAACATGCCCCCAACATTCATTTATGACTCATCCCGAGTCACTCAAGTCTGGTCAATGTCGCTTTGAAGGCCTTGAGCTCCACTCAAGCTGCCTCGACTTGCTGCTTCACCTGAGCTTCCTACTCAATGAGCTCCTATATCATCTACGTTGTAACAGGCCCTTCCAGGCATTGTTCCACTATTGCAACCACCTGGTCCAGTTGTGAGCCTTGTCCTTCAATTTCTTCAAACACCTTGCAGGCTTCATCCTGCATAGGTTGTAGTTTCTGTGCGACTTCCATTACTCTGTCATGGATGGCAGTGATCTGTTGTTGTACCATGCATTGTTCCTGGGACCTCTTCATTTTTTCAACTACGGTGAGCAACTTCATCTATGCTTGCACGGAGAAGGCCTGTTGTTGTGCCTCTTGTAACTGTGCTTCCAATTTCCTTAGATATGGATCTTCTGTGAGGCGTTCATAAGTCTTTGCACTTCTATCGCTTAGTTGTTTTCATTCTGAGGTGAGGGCTCTGATCCTTACTACTATGTTCTTAGTGGCTTCCTCCCTATGGTCATGCACCTCTTGTGGGGTGCTCAATATTGCTTGGACCTCCAACTCTATTATCCTTGCTTGAATCTGTTGGATGGTCTCAGTGAGCTTCACCACTTGAGCCTCGACCGACTCTTGTTCCTCATGTGCCAAACTTGGTACATAATGACATGCTTTACCGATAGCTTCCTTAACCATGGTCCGTTCTGTGAGAAATTGCTCCTTTTCTCTCTATAGCTGGAATTTGTCCTCCTAGACCATCACCTGAAACTCTTCTTTCTCATTTTCATAGGTGGTTACATAGTACCGCGCTACGTGTAATTATTCTAAGACATCCTCTTTCTCTTGTTTCAAGGCTTATGTAGCCTTCTCCTTCTCTTCTTGGACTTTATGAAGTCTAGCCTCTGTTGCATCTTCTAGTATTCTCAATTGGGTTGGTTCATCCCCCAATTCTGCAATATGTGAAGAGGAAGCCCCAATAGGTACTGCATGGATCAATTGAATAGATTATTGTATTTTCTTTAGTTCCTTCTTGACCCTTTCATACAAATCCTCCTGCTTCAATCCATATCTCTGCAATATGTACTTGGAAGCATCCTCCATGGCTCCGTAGACCAAGATGATGTCATCCTCTATGAGCATGGCCTCTCACTGGGGCTTGCTAGCATGTGTCTTCTTTATTTCTGAAGGTTTATGTAGTGAAACCTTCCTCTTCTGCGATTTTTCAATAGGAGGATATTTCGGTGGTGTAGCTTCACCTTCTCCTTACTTTTCTCCTTCATCCCCTTCTCATTGTCCATTTTCTTCATCTCCTCCTCCTAGCAAGCCAGATCCATTTTCTATAGAGGCATTGTCCTCCTCATCAGTATCTATATTCTAGACTTCCTCCTTTTTCTTCTTTTTCTTCGCACTGGATTGTTCGACATTCTAGATCTGGGTGATTATGGGGCTTCTTATGGTGTCAGTGTCAAAGAGTTATGCATCAACAACATGTACAAGGAACTCCTCGGGCCATTCCTTTTTGATATTCTCCATGTCTTCATCTATTAGCTTGTAATATGATTGTAAATCTTCCTTTCTCTCATCTCTGCGTGCAGTGGTATAGCTAAAATGTTGACGTACACAGAACTTGGCTATTGGTCTGTATTGGTACAAGGTGCATGGTGTCATGCACGAAAATGCTTCAATTGAAACCTTCAGTTGTTGATAATACGCATGGAACACAATGTTTGACTGCCATTGCTTCGACATGTCGTTGGTGTACCACAAGGTAGCAAACCTAACAGCCAATGGATACAATGGTTCAATCTCCGAAAAGGTGGCTCCTTCAAGAATTTTCCAAGCGATAAATGCAATCAACACAATCAGCCAGCTAAAGTGGAATTTGTATCCCTAATCCTGAGCTTCGGGGAAATATTTCTAGAGTTCATTGATGAGGTAACTTGCCCAATTCATCTACATGCCCTCCACACATTTTCCTGTGAGGTGCACGATGAACCTAATGACCTGTGTGGGGTGGTTCTTTCTTACTATCTTTCTAGCTATGAGTTGGAAAGCGAGGTGCACTGCACCATAGAGGCTACCTTGTAGCCTCACTTTCCCTTTTCGACTTCATTGTAAGCCTCCTTGATGCGTTGTTCCAGGGAGTGGTATGAGGCCTTCCCTGGATAAAACTATTGAGGTTCAGGTCCCTTCATTCTTAATCCTATAATCAAGTGGATCAATTTTGGATCCATAGTAATCCGCCATTCGAGCCATAGGTATCCTCCGTGGTAGCACAACAAGAGGATTTTAACGCAAGCGTTAACCTCCTGGTGATGGACAAAATGGGGAATTCACATTTAACATAGTGGACTCCATTGGCTCCTTAATCCATGGCTAGGAGACCAGGTGAGGCTTCTTCCCAATTGTCTTCGTCAAGTATCTGTGGGGTGCGAGCATAACATAGTTCTTTCTATATCCAAGGACTAAGTTGTTGTTCTTCAGTAGTGGGATCTGTCCTAACTGACTCCCAACTACCCGTATTCCTTTCAGGATGTACGTGGTGATCAGGGTGTACTCATAGTCTCATGGGATGTTGTCGCGGTTAACCGCACTAGCCAACGATGGAATGTACTCTGGTAAGATTGAAGGGATCTACTTCACATTAGCCAAATCGTCGCGATGCCTACTTCGCTTCTCAGTCGCAGGGTTGACGCGACCCAAATGATGTCCAGTCGACAGGGAAGCCTACAGTCCCCTAGTCGACAATGCCTGGAAACCTTCAGATAATTGTCTATAAGCCATTATCTTCATGAGGATCTCCTTGAAATACTTCTCTAATGCACTAGGTTCGCCCAACATTCTCACTTTTAAACAGACAGGTCAAGGTAGCCAAATGGATAGGCGGGGTAGACAAATAGATGGCGATGTATAGATTTTGATAACATAGCTCGATGCACAATCAATTCTCTTCTTGGCTTAGTTATTCATGAGAAGAAAAAAGTGGACCCGACGCAACGACCAATGGGTTAAATAAGTGAGCGTCGTAACAGATTATTTCAACGATCAAGAATGCTTCCATCAATGTGAATCTGTCTGTTACGGTGCAGTCTCAACATCCAAAATATCATAAATGCATTTTATAGCCATTCGAGAGCGTCCTTCTAACGGTTGGGGTGCCTCCAACGGTCATATAGCTTCGTCGAGGCGAAGTCCCATTCTGCATGGTTCTGTCTCCTGCAAGGTTCCAGTCTATGAAGTCTTCCATATGTTCTTTGTAGCTTCCTGTATCTTTTATAACTTGAATTTCTTTTTACTGAGCTTTCTTGCCTTCTTTCCTGTGATTTGAGTTTCTCTAACTGTTTCTGAATTCCTCTTTCCATTCTTATTCTTATGCTCTCCTAGAGTAGTGACTTCGCATTGCTGATGTGCTCTCAAAGGGTTCAAAGTTAATATACCTTCTCTTATTAATTCTAGGGTGGGTATTCTTCTTTCTTACATGGATAGGTCCCTCAAACCTTCTCGCGTTCTTTCAAACTCAACAACTAATTCTACTGCCTTTTGTTGCTTCGACTTATCTTCTCGTTCTTCTATTAGTCGGTCTATTTTTCTAGCTATCAAATCCCTTAGTTCTTTCTTTTTCTTTTCTATAGCTTCTTCCTCTACTTTCCTTCTAATCCGATCCTTCTCAATTCAAGTCTTTCCTAACAAAAGTGGGAAAGGGGTGTTGTTCTCAACAAACTTAATGACTTCAAATTCCTCTTCAGTCGATGTATCATGGATAATAATAGGTACATTAGTAACTCTTCCACATAGGGTTATCATCTTTCCTTTAAACAAGCCTCTCCTTCCCAATGAAGGTACCACAACAGGCTTTCCCAAAATTTCCCAAGTGTCTTATGTCATAATATTCACTTGTGTTTCTTCATCCAAGACACAATCTATGTCGAAGTCTTCTATTCTTTTACTTATGTGTTGTTTTACTTTCAGGATCTCTAGTAAGATGACATCTTTCTGATCATTCATTGTTTCTTTCAACTGTGATAACATAGTCTAAGATTTCTCTGATTCTTTCTCATTAGGATTCTCTAACATGCTCTTAGTCTCTTGACTTCCTTCATAGTTTTTTTGTCTCATGTTCATCCTTTCAACTTTAGAAATCATCCTTGGACAATCCTCAACCTCATGACCAACAATTTTACAACAAAGACAAATAGGACATGTACCAGGGCATTCCTTAGCAAGATGTCCCGGTCTTATGCAGTTATAACATAGTGTCAATCCTATGTTTCTCTTGTATGTTCCCCAACCTCTCATGTACTATGCATTGGGATAACAGTGTTGGAACTGCAATCTGCAAAAATTATTTCTAGGTTCATGCATCCACTTATTAGTCCAAAAATTCTTTCTATGCATAGGAATAACATATCTTTCTTCATTTCTATTAGCTTTACTTAGATCAACTCTTTCTTCCAACTGTGCCCTAGATTTCAGACTAGGAAATAATCTATTAAACATACTTAAATCCATGCTTTCAAAACAAAAAATTTCACTTATCTTACTCTTATCAAAGCATAGAGATTTACCTCTTTTAATATCTTACCTCTTTTCTTCATATCGGGTTTCTTTCTTAGCATAATGCTTCACAAGTTAAGTAGACTATTACGCACTTCAACAGTAGATATATGCAGAAAGATTCTCTTTTCTTTACTTCAGTTCCCAACAATCTCAATTTCAAGTCTCGACAACGAAACCATTTGTTGGCACAGGGGAAGACCCAAGGTTTAATGCTTCAACAACTCACCAACAAAACTCTAACTACCGTCCCTTTTGGCAACACCTGTGAAGCTGGCGAAGTCTCACCCGAGGTAGAAGCAGGGGGGGTTATAGGACTTAGGTGTCTGTAACCAAGCTAGGACTCAGATGTTTGATAATAGCACTTCACAGAGTATTCTAGCAATATTTACAAGGTGATATGCATTAATTCATTAGCTTTATTAACATTGCATAACAAACCCTAAGATAGATCGACGTAGTAACAATAAATATTAATCACTTCAATAATTTAGCACATAGCACTGAGTTAGATCTAACATCCATTCATCCCTAACACCAATAAAGCACTAAGCATCAATATATCTATCTAACATACATAATAGGCAAAGCACTAAGCAGATTTATAACATAAGAAACACAACACAAAGAACACCAAAGACACAAGATATATGTGGTTCACCCCAGTGTGGAGCTATATCCACCAACTGCTTTGTCTTATTTATTATTCTTCAATCTATTACATTCCTTCACTCCTATTCACTAAGCCACAGAGTTGAGCTTCACATCGGACAGGAGATCTGCACACTGAGCACCATATCCTCCTTCCCAAAACTAAGTCTAGGCACCTAGCCAACTTCTCTATTGAGCACATAGCCTTACATACACCTTTTGTTGCACAAAGCAACTCAAAACTACTTGCACTTAGCTACTTCTCTCTTACATCACTTAGATTTTTTCTACCATACATTCTTACACTTATTTATACTTTTACAATTCCTTACAAAAAGGCCTAAACATGGGAGAACCCATGGGCCAACATCCAATAACCTATTACAAAAACCCTAAGGAACCCCTTGTTGGGTCCACATAGCCTGAAAAATAAGTGAGATCCACGATCTCAACTCCACCTGGGTGCTCCATCTTCAACCAGCTTGTCGAAGTCCAAAAGTGGTCCAAACCTGACCAAGGTTTCCTCAAAACTTGGTCAAGGGCCAACAAGAACCATGACACTTCAGAACTCTAAGCTTTGATATTTCCAACAATAAAAACCCACAATTCTCCTGAATGTCGAATACACAAATGATCGAAGGGAGATAAGGATCAACGACTCTCATTACAAGCCAAAATCGACAGTACACATGGGTTTCGGGACTCTGGTCTTTGAGAGTTATGATCCAACAACTATAGGAATCAACTGAATGTCAAAATTGTGAATCTCTAGAGGGATCCTAGATCAACAACCCACACCTCTCTAGAATCCGATGGCTACGATCCTCTTCGAGAATCCGGGATTTGGGAGTTCTAAGAGGTGGACACACACAACTCTCCAGATTGTTGAACTCCTAAATAGTGAGGAGTTACAATCAGCGGTCCACGTGTCCTCTGGAATGGACAACTTAGATATTCTCTAGGCTTTGTCCCTTCAGAGGTTATCAAATCAAATATATTTACACCCATGGATCCCCGGACTGTCGGATTACGGGACTCCTATATCTGTTGATACATTGATATTTGCGCCAATGACTAGGATATGTTCCAAGCTTTGAAACTTCAGGAGTTTCGCACACTTCTGCAATCACACTCCAACTCTGTCAGATAACTAGAATTTCAAACTCTGCTGGATATTCATACACATGTCCTCGCAAATGGATGGTCCAGATTCGCTCCAACTCCTAGGACTTCGGGAAACTCATCTCCTTTTCACGCAATGCATAGAAGTCACCGAATTCGCAATGTCCGAAGGGGTTCGACGGTTATCACCTGCACTACCTTCCTAGATCTGATCGCTAGGAACTATCTAAGTCCTTGTCAGACGGATCTCATCCACTCAACCTTGAAAATGAAAGGGTTCTCTCCTCTAAATACTTTTACCCTCCATTTTTCCTAAGCTTTGTCACTCGAAGTGATTTGGACCCCCAATGCACACCTTGTGCTTCTCTGAAAACTTGAAGGTTTTTAGAAAAATCTTCCCACACACTTATTGCGCTCATCTCTCTTGAGACTCTTTAAACACTTGGATAAGGGTTGGCCCTATGCACACCTTGCACGGGTCTTCTTGAGATTTTATACTCAGACGAGTATATGTGCACTCCTTACACTCACTCATGAAGATTCACATTATCTCTCTTGAGCTACTGAGTCTGAATGACTCTGCCTTCACACTCCTTGCATGGCCACTGCGCACTCCTTGCACCAGTGCTTCAGAAGAGAAACAATTGAAACTTGTATCACATTATAGGTTCATTAGATTAACCATGGAATGCACACACAGGTAGATAAAACACAAAAAACAAATAACACAACATTACCCAATTACTCAAAGGTAAGCATATTGAGAGATCTTAAAGAAATCCTCCTCTATTATATTCATTCAGAAAATATTTACACAAGTTCTTATAGCTCTCAGCTTCTATCCTTAACAACAAATATAACAACTCCAACCTCAATTACAATATTCTTCAACAACCCATTTGGGCATAGATTACATATATTTATACATGTATGGGATTCTCAAGCCTTCCTACTGAATACTCTAGTGCTTTCACATCATAATAAAATCATTCTACCACTAAGGCTTATTACAATTAAATGAGAATTCACAAAATTGATACGAGTCGATGCTCAAAATATGTACAATCCCTTAGGAATTAGATAAATTACAATCTCCTGTGATCTTATACAATGGTTCAAGCCTCGAAACATTAAAAAGACTTTAATTACAATGCTTTCAAAACATTAAATGACATTCTCTCCCCTTTGTAACCAAAAACTTTTGAACGCACACGTTGGATGTTGAGTTGTCCTCCACTTGCCTCATTGAACATTGATGATGATTCTCCTGCATCACCTAATGTGTGAGGTCAGAAGGGAAATTAATGGCCAAAATACATTATAACTATGAGAGACAAGGATGCAATGAATTAGATCCAATGAAATTTTCCTAACTATTGATCTAAGAATATAAATTGTTAGCAGATATCAAGTAAGAGTATTCTCTTCTGAAGTTGGGCATACCCATGCTCAGGAGTGATGTAAGCATGGCTGCCAAATCAAGTACACTATAGATCCATGGAATATATGAAAGGATGAATGATGTCCATGGCCACAAAAAATACACAATGAATCCATGTAATATATTAAGTAGCAATCATGGACACGAGTAATACACAATGGATCCATGAAAAAACAAATCATAACCATGAATACATACATAGTGGAGCTATGTCTCATAATCAAAATCAGAGGATATCTAGATTCAAGGGAGTGAAAAATATGATCATATGCAAGTACCAATGTCTGAGGGGTGGTACAATATGTTGAGTAGGAGAAAAAATGATGTGATGCTCGTACTTCACCCAAAGTCTTCAAAACGATTCATCGAGATACGAGTCTACACCATATGAATAGATGTGTTTGGGTCGACCATAGTGAGACACCGTTTGATTATTGGTCATTGAATTATACCCTTAACAAATGCAAGATGACCCACCGATGATAATAATGGGCATCAAGGTACCATGGTACAATATCACAAGTGTGAATAAATGGCCTAGTGTCGAACACCTGGTAGAATCTATCGAGCAGGGGACATTGATGTATTCCCACTTTCAATAGCGAGGGAACCTACCACTGATGGCTACAAGCCCCAATGTACCACAAATAACTCTAGATCCTTTTCCCAAAGAAATATGTGTTGAATTCCACAGGAAGATATCCATTGGAAGGAAGGCATTAAGGCATCCTCCATCATCCAGCATGAGGGTTAGCAGAAGGCCAAATATTTGGAAGGATGCAGAATATTATATTGTAAGGACCACACCGGGGCATGACTCTGAAATTCACCATATGGAATAGTGCATGACAAATACTCTCTAAATAGTAGCCAATAATGGAGACTACTGACAAAGACAAGGAATCCACCAATGGGTTCAAATGGAAATGAAGGTACTACACAAATCCCTATGTGTGATAATTGTTGTTGACGTTGAACACAAGGGAAATCACTCAGTTAGGAACCAATAATGTTTTTTCTTTTGTTGAGCACAAGGTCACCAATCAATTATGGAAATAGGCCCAGGGTGCAACTCTAGGTCATACTCTCAGAGCAATGTGTCGATGTCAATAAGAGAATAACCTCCAACAAGAATTCAATGAGGACCTTGTATACTAGCACGAGTGAGATACAAAGATACTTGTGATGATGAGGTGTACTTGACTAACACAGGAAGGCCAACTTGAAAGGTTAGAGAATTTTTGTAGAATGGTTGACTAGGGATGAAACTTCCCTTGAACAAAATCATGACACATTATGTGACTTAGGCAGCATGGATTATAAATTGGGATACATTTGTGGTACATGAGGCATCAACAAACTCTCCATATTGTTGGAATAATAACCAATTGGGGGAGATTATGCTAAAAAACAAGAAACAGTCTCCTAAATACATACTAAACCCAAAATATTGAGACATTGACTCAAAGACTGTGATTTGTTTAAGGGAGACAAGACTACTTCCAACAAAAGAGATAGACGCTTCCCCCCCTCCTTTTATTTATTTATTTTTTTTTTCTTTTTCACATTATTAAATCCTAAAAAGGAATAAAATAATGTTATAGAACAATGGAGGAAACAAGTGTCGTGGGAAAGCAATACTAGTTCCAAATCGCAAGGAACATACCTATGCTCAATCAAAAGGAAGCATGTGCAGGATAAGGACACTCGGTGAATGTTTCCTCTAGGGTTAAGGTGTCGAGTCACAAAGGCATAAATTGCAAGTCTAGAAACTAGTAGGAATGTGTAAGCAAATGGTTCAACAACAACAAGTTGAATAAAAAATTAGGCCTAGAAGCGCGAGCAATTAATATGCAATGCACCAATTACAACTCAACAAAATTTTGGAAGCCCCGTTGGTGAATTAGCCATAAATAGATTGAGAGGAAGTTATGAGGCTTCAACGCAAATACATGGCATGACTACCGAGGGATTCCAAACCTACAGGAAGACTAAAACATAGGTGTCAAAAATTCTAGTGAGGTACTAACTAGGACGTCCATGGAGAGGTAATCTCTACCATCCGTAAATGACACCTTTAAGAAGATTGAGAAGTGTAGCATTGCTAATGAATGGGGTGGACCCTATGGTATATCTATGAAAGATACGGATAAATGCATTGTGTAGGAGGAATGGAACCTACCTATATTCGAGTAAAATAACACAATAATTGTTGAAGAATCTGAAGAAGTTTTGACATAAGTATCAACATGTGTTAGGGGGAGTCTTATAGGCAATGGAAAAAAAATATTGAGAAGAAGATATGTAGCTTCAACGCAAAGTCATGATGGTACTAAATAGGACTCATGATCCTAATAGAAAACTTGTAGCATGAATGCTATAATACAAAAAAGTTTTAAACTAGGATGCCCATGGAAGGTAGGCTCTACCACATGAATTACAACACTTATAAACAACAGAGAAGGTTCTGCATCGCAACTCCGATCCTAAGGAAAAATGAAATAGGAAATTGATAATGAAAAAATGCATGAAGGGGAAAATCTACCCTATATTCTAGTTTCAAGATCATTTCCTGTCAAAATGGATCGACACATGCAAAAAAGGTACCAAAGAAAAAATGTCTTCAAAGTCCTGTATATAAGACCAAAAAAACTTACCCAAAAGTTAATAAGTCCAATATAGAAACCTCTGATAAAAACATGTGCTAAGGGATACAAAACTTAAAAACAAGAAACCTTAAAATTACAATATGTACAGAGGATTACACATCCTTACGACTTATGCATAGTAGTTCTCCAGGTAGAGCCCATTTCTAGGCTCAGGCCAAGGGATTCTTTGGTAACAAACCTATAAATTTTCTAGTTTAGGAGTGTAAGTTTTAAACCTGTGAAGTAAATAAATGCATATAGATTCTTAAGCAATACAGAAATTAATCAATGGCTCATACACATAGTACACAGAGATTTTATACCGGAAACCCTCAACCAGGAAAACCCTTATTATTTTCATTATATCGAATTTCACCATTCACCATACAATATATACAATGTTTTTAAGTATTCCATAGATACCAAAACCCTAATCCCTTAATCCGATATTAATTTACAAATCCGCAAAAAATAGCTGCCCCAAACCCCGTCGGCCCTGGGCTACCGCCCGTTGCCGAACGTTGTGCGTAACTAGGGGGGGCATACCTTCCCCCCTCCTGGGACCCCCCTAGGAAAGCGCCTAGCGCACACGGTGGAGCTCTAGGTGAAGGGATCTTCAAACACAGTTGTTGTATCTGACGCACCCACACACACACACATGCAAAGAATATAACACATACCCAACAAGGAGGAGGTAAAAGATACATAATCATAGCTTCAAGGATAGCCTTATATGAAGGAAACTCAACATCCATGAAACTAGGGCTCAACAAAACACAAATACCAGGGCTCGAGGTATTACAAATCGTAAGATCAAACTTAAAAGGAAATGCCAATTACTCGAACCAAGAGGGGAAATAAAAGGATTACATGTCCCCATTGGATAAAAAACCTGATAAATTGTTGAGACCTTGTCTCGAGAAGGTGAACATGACTGTAAATATCCTTTCTCAGAAGAAATTGAACACCAAGGAAATATGCCACATAATTCACCCATGGTAGGGAAGATTCTACTTGAACACTAGGAACATACAAAGGGGGAACCTGATATGAAATTGAAATAGGTTGGTGATTATTAGATGAAAATTGATTAATAGCGACAATGCCTCCGTTTTGAGAGAAATGCATCATACTAAAGAGCATAGACACCACAACCTTCGTAGAATAAACATAATCACACCCATGAAGCATATTGAAGTCTAAATGTCCTAGCACCACTGACAGATCGATTAGAAAAATATTCCCAACTAAGGTGATAGGAAATTGAGGAATAATCCCTAGACATTCACTAGGTCTTATGTCAAAAGCCAGTAGCTGACACAAGATTGGGAGAACCCAAATCTTTTCAAGCCAAGGAGGATAAAATATGTGCATAGGATCCTTCATATACAATACATCAATGACCACCTTTCAACATAGATTCAACTAGAACCGTTATTTGGAAAGGTGTATAAGAAGGAAGGCAAGGCTCTACAAGATCATTCCAATCAAAGGAAACCATCCTAGGAGTTGGATGGGGCATACTCGAAGAGAGTGAAATACCCCCTCGTTTAGAAGGTACTGAATTACAAATGTTAAAAACATAGTCTAAATATGCATCACTCCCCTAAAGGAGAGTGGGATCGTCTGAAGATCGTGTTTCCTTGACCACTTTGGAATATTGGTCACTCTCCAAAAGAAGAGTGGGATCAGCTAAAGATTGCATCGATGTGACCACTTCCTCAACCACTGGTTGAAAAGGATGTGCGACAAAATGGTCAAGGGATGCATCACCCCATAAAATGAGAGTGGTGTCGACCAAAGATTTCATCAGCACGACCATTTCATCAACCGACGATTGAAAATATTGTCAGGAACCAAAGGTGACTCAGAACTAGAAGGTCCTTTAGACAAGGACCACGCTCTTCATACCACAACAATATAAGGGTAAGGTGATATCCTTCACAAATATTAGAAGGGAAGTTGTCTTATATCCTATATGTCTAGGCTTATCAACCGTATCAATGCCCCCAACATGACTTGCAATGGTTGGTGGGTTTCCCACAGCATGAATTGCAGTGGCTAGGTGTCAATATACATCATGAATTGCATAGGTTGGTGACAATTTTCCAGTATGACTAGCAGTTACTAGACTCTTCTCCCAACATGAATTGTAGAGGTCGATTTCTTGTCCTCATCATGACTCGCAGAGGTTGATTTCTTGTCCTCAGCATGACTCGCAAAGGTTGGTGACATATATACAACATGACTTGCAAAGGTTGGTGAACTAATGCCAGTATGAATTACAATGACTGGACTCGTGCTTTCATCATGACTACAACGACTGGTTTCTTCCCCCAGTATAAGTAGCATAGGCTGGGGACAGGTCTCCAACGTGACTAACAGAGGTTGGTGAATTTTCCTTCTTACTCTTCCTATTCCTATTCCTTTTAGACTTATGGTTACTAGTAGCAATACTTTCACCATAAGAGGGGGAAGGAGAAGAACTAACCTTCATACATGTTACTCCTTTTTTCCTCAGTTTTCATGTCCATTTTTGGGTGATCCTCGGTTTTGTTGTCCATTTTTGGGCAGTTTATCAGCACATGGTTTTTCGTCGATGGTTTTCTATTTCTAGTTAAGTAATTAGGGTTGTTGACTAATCAAAGTCATTAGATTAGGGTTTTGGATGTCGTTGTCTCCTATATTTATATTGTATTGTAAACAATGTATGGTGTGAATGAATATATAATATGTTGGTTTTCCCGTTTTGTGTTTCCAGGGGAAAAATCTCTATGTAATGTGTGTATTTTCCATTGTATCTTTTCTCTTCTTTTATTGAAAATCTATTTGCAGTAAAATATTGTACAAGGTTAAAATATACATTTGGTATCAGAGCAATTATTGTCTTAAGGGGGTCTCCTTTATGGTTAGGTGTTTGACTTGGGACTGTGATAACCCTTGCTACAATGGGAGATATGTGGTATTGATTCTTCAAGTGAAAATAAATGGCGAGCATTTTGAAAATAGAGATCGAGAAATTTAATGGGAAATTTTTTTAGTTGTGGAAGCTCAAGATGGAAGATTTTTTGGTAGAAAGAGATCAATGGATCACAGTGGATCTAGGTACTGCACCTGTAGGAACGTCAACAGATGACTCCAAAAAGTTGGATCAGAAGGAGAAGACCACAATCTGATTGTGTCTCTCATATTCAGTATTACTGAATGTGTCAGGGGAAGCTACAACCAAGGAGTTATGGAATAAGTTAGGGAACGTGTATCAGTCTAAGTCCCTGGTAAATAAATTGTTCCTATTGAATAAGATATATAACCCGAGGATGAAAGATGGAGACTTGGTGACAAAGAATTTGAACTCATTCAATATTGTGGTAATTCAATTATTATCTGTTGATATTAAAATATCAAATGAAGATAAGTGTATTAGTTTACTATGCTCTTTACCAAACTCATGGGATAGTCTGGTTGTGGCCATAGGTAGTAATACAACTAACTTTAGTTTCAATGATGTGGTCTCATCCTTGTTGTTGGAGGATATGAGACAAAATAACATGGAAGGACGGAGCACGGATGCATTATTTGCAAGAGGACACTCCCAGGAAAGAAATAGATCTAAGTCCTCAAGTGGGATTTCTAAGTCTAAGGGTAGATCTAAATCTCCCGGAAAGTTTGTAAATATATGTTGGAGATGTGGAAAAGAAGGGCACTTCAAGAAGAAATGTATATCCAAAATCATTGAGAAAGTGAAGGGATCTTAAGGTGCTCCATATATGGAAGAAAATACCTCCAAGGAAGAAGGACGAGTTGTTTACTTGGCTTCTTAAAGCACACATACAGATCATGAAGCATGATTGGTTGACTCAGGTGCATCCTTTCATATGAATCCACACATGGAGTGGTTCTATGAATATGAAAGGTATGATGGAGGCAATGTTTTCCTAGGTGATGAATGGACAGTTGGAATCATAGAACGAGGAAAATTCAAGTTGAGTCTCATACATGGAAGGATTATAACACTACCTGGTGTTCTTCACATCCCAGGATTGGCCATAAATTTGATTTATGTAAGAAAAATGGATGATGCAGGGGTAAAATCAGTATTTGAAAAAGAAACATGTAGGATGGTTCGAGGAGCAATGGTGTTGCTACAGGGAGTTCGGATTGGAACTTTGTATAAGCTGCAAGGAAGCACTATTAGTAGTGGGTGTAATACTTCCATTGTTCCTAATATTGGAGCAGAAGAAGAAACAAATCCTACATTATCTCGAGAAAAGGTTATGTTGTGGCATCAAAGACTGGGGCATATCAGAGAGAAGGGTCTTTGACTACTACATAGTAAAGGTATGGTTGAAGGTATGTCTAACTGCTCTCTGGATTTTTATTTCTGTGAACATTGTGTATATGGGAAGCAAAATCGGGTACAATGACAGAAGGAATTTTATAGCTAGTGCACAGTGATGTGTTTGGACCTGTGTCGGTTCCATCATTGGGAAAATTTGTGTAATATGTATCATTTATAGATGATTTCTTGAGGAATGCTTGGATATATTTCCTCAGGAATAAATCTGAAGTCTTTGACAGGTTTAAAGAGTTTAATTCTCTTGTTGAGAATCAAACAGAGAAAAGAATTAAGGTGTCGAGGAAAAATAATGTTCGAGAGTTATGCGGGAATGAATTTGAATATTTATGTAAGACGTGTGGTATAGCAAGGAAAAATACTACTCCATATAAACCTCAACAAAATGGATTTGCAGAAAGAATGAACAGGACGCTGATGGAAAAATCAAGGTGCATGCTCAATGGTGTCGGGTTAGGGAAAGAATTATGGGCAGAGGAAGTGGGTACTTCATGTTACCTGTTCAATCGATCACCCTCATTAGCACTGGATGACAAGACTCCACATGAGGTATGGACTAGTAAGAAACCCTCTCTCACACATCTCAAGGTATTTGTTTGTGAGGCCTATTTTCATGTTCCAAAGGAAAACAAGATTAAGTTAGATAAGAAGGTTGAAAAGTGTATCTTTATTGGGTATAAATATGGTCTCAAAGGTTATAATATTTGGAACCCATAAACTAATAAGGTTGTGTATAATCTATATGTGGTATTTAGATAAATTAAGGATGTTTTCAAACCGGAAGTCCTACCAAGTAAGGAATAACCAGAGAAAATAGATTTTGAGCCAAAGGATGATGAATCAGAATCTACATAAGAACAGGAATCAAAAGAAGAAGATCGTCATACTCCAATATTGAGTAGATCAGTGCAGGAAAAAAGGCTACAGGAAAGGTATACTCCACCTGATTTCCATTCAATTTTTTCTTTATCTATTACTGATGATGATCCTAGAACTGTTAGGGAGGAAGTGGACTCATAGGATGGAAAACTCTAGAAAAAGGCCATGGTTGAAGAAATGACAGCCTTGGATAAGAATGAGGCATGGGATCTAGTGGGGTTTCCCACTGGAAGAAATCCCATTGGTAGAAAATGGGTATTTAAAAATAAGATGAATGCAGAAGGCATAGTGGAGAAATACAAATCTCGGTTAGTAGTAAAGGGTTATTCCCAGGTTGAGGGAATTGATTTTGGTGAGATTTTTTCTCTTGTTTCCAAGTTAACTTCTATTAGATTTATGTTATCTTTTTTTGTTGTGTTTAATTTTGAAGTAGAATGGATGGATGTGAAGACAAAATTCCTCAGTTTTCGTGTCCATTTTTTAGTAGTCCTTGGCTTTTCGTGTCCATTTTTGGGCGGTTTTTCGACACATGGTTTTTCGTCGATGGTTTTCTATTTCCGGTAAAGGAATTAGGGTTGTTGAATAATTCAGGTCATTGGATTAGTTTTTTGGATGTCGATGGCTCTTATATGTATATTGTATTGTGAAAAATATATGGTGTGAATGAATATAGAATATGTTGGTTTTCCCGGTTTGGGTTTCCAGGGGAACAATCTATGTGTAATGTGTGTATTTTCTGTTGTATATTTTATGTTCTTTTATTGAAAATATATTTGCATTAAAATATTGTACAAGGTTAAAATACATGATGTACAAGGTGAAGGATCAAAATCTATGTGATGCCCCTAACATAAGGTGCTTATCTAAGAAGCATCAAGAGAATTTGGGACATTCAAAGTGGTGCACAACCAAATCGGTAGTCCTACATTCAAACTAGTAATGTTCAAAGTGGCCATCAAGGGGGAACCAATATTTCCAAAGAAATTTAAATCATAAGAATCCCCTTGGGAATGGGTTCCTTGGTTGGTATCCTCAAGAAATCTGGCCAGAACTTTCTTATGCACAGGTTCGTCCCTTGCGGGATTGTTCATGTCCAAAAAATTCTCACGCACTGACTCTGGCAAACCAGTGGTATAAAAACCCATGCCTTCTAAGAGGCATCTCCATGTTTTCAAGAGAAACTCTATGAGTCCTTCCCGACCAGCGGAACAGTTGGTCGACCACCCTGAATCAACAATCCAAAAGTGATGATACTGAAACAACATAAGGAAAACTATACAAAGAAGCACTCCACTAAAAAATCCTAAGAGAAACATTGCAAGAAAATAACTTTTCCAACTCTTCAGCCCAACTGGATAAGGTCATGAGTCCAAAGTAATGAAAAAGTGGAAAGGTACCTTCTAGATGAAGGTATGGGTTGATTATGTCCCATGACCAAGTCAACAAAGGAGGGAGAATAAATTATTCCAACCCCCATTGACCAACCTTATCCGATGCAAGCACCCACACTTCGCGGGGCACCCTTTAACAGTACTAAAAAGTATGATACACAATCTTCCCCAGGTACCATGGCAAACCCCCAAAGTCACCTCTGAGATCCTTAGGAAAATAAAATAAGGTACCCAACTCACAGTCATCATCTAGGGGGTACATTCGACAATTGGGATCGAATTTATGGGCATGGTAACTAAGCCATGTTGAGGAAAAGATATGAAATAATATTACTCAAGCATTTTCAGATTCTTCTTGACTAAAGAAAAATATACAGGAATATCACCCTATGTTTATAGACAACACAAATAACATCCTAACTCACAAGTATTAATTACAAGTGCTTAGGCTAGTCTTTTATCAATAGAAAAGCTTGCTGGAAATTTACTTTTTATGTAATTTTCTAAATATAACAGTTGCTGAAATAAATGTAAAGACAGAAGTAAAGACACCAAGATGATAATCAATATAGATGAGACATAAATAAATCTTTTATTTCATTCCAATTTACCAAAGAGTCATTTTATTTACAAAATCTCATACAAAAATTTTGGACCAAAGTCAAACTTAGACATCCCCGATGGAACATACAAAAGGAACTCTGATAGAAAACCAAAACTGAACTCTAAAATTTGGATCAGCTTGCCACATATTGTTTCCCACTCGACTATGCACAATAGCCTTTGTCAAGCATAAAAACTAATTCACAAACAGACAAGTCTACACAGACTATCAAAGATAGATCAACACCTCTGAAAAATAAGTGCATGAATGATGTAATTCAGCCATGAATATTGTTTTCTACAATAAGACTCTACTATCATAAAAGTGAATTAGGCTTGTGATGAATAAGTGAATGAATGAAAACTAAACTATCTCAACATAACTCAAAGAGAAAACCTTAGTATGCTTATACTTATATCCTCCTCTTGTTCATCCATTTCCTTTTTCCTTTAAGCAAATTAGAATTGGTTGAGGTAGTTGAACCACCTCATTAGTTAAGTTAACTAAAGATTCAACCAACTTTTTAGTTAAGGGGGAAAAGTAATAATCATAATAAGGTTTATAAATAAATAATAACTAGTAGGTGGGACCCCTTGTGACTCCCTTTAGCTCATAACAATCATAACATAACTAGTTAGTTAAGAAAAACACACCTCCTTGTGACTCCCATCATCATATCCACATTTGACAATTCAACTCATGGTATTTGAAAGAATTTAAAAAAAAAAAGTATTACTCATATATCCAAACATAAAACATGTTGTCCAAAATATCCTAAAGTCAACTGTCATCAACAATAGATAAAATAAAAACTCCAAAGACATATTTTCCACTCTGAGATGCAATCTTTCCTTGATTTTGGTTGTCACCTTTCGATTTTCTTGAAATTTCCTTTGGCTGTGTTGAGCCTCTAGGCCTAATATCGATGATCACGTGGGAACAATCATCCCTCAAATGCATCCGGGAAGATACATATTTTTTAGATCCATTGGAGGGTGAGGAAGGGGTAGTAGTGGATTTTCCTTTGTCAAGGGCATGATGGGCCTCAGTTTTCAACCTTTTTCTAGCATGAGAGGACTGCATTGGTGAGTGAGCAGGAGCAACTTGGACAATGGGGTTGATAGGTGGCAGAGAAGGTAGGGATAAATTGGGCCAGTCACGATGTTGGGAGACTATCAAGTGGACAATCTCTTGCCATCCATCATTTTCAGGAACCTCGGGTTGCAATGAGACATGAGGAGGCACAGGGATACCAGGAGCTTGTGGAACTTGGAAAGGAGGCCTTTCAGGCCTATGTTGGACTACTCCTTGCCCAGTCCAATTGAAAAATCCATCCTGAAAAAACTGGCCAAGATCTTGTGAGTCAGCATCAAAATGTATGGAGAACCTTGGCCTTCTTGGGCCTCTGTTTCAGTTACCTCTCCCTCGATTTCCTCGACCATGGCTACCTTGGCTGAAAAAATTCATTCCTGCATGCATGATTGATTAGAAAATATCTTTTAAATAACCATACATGACAACTCTTAAATATATGAAATAGATTTGGCTCAGCAATGTATCAAACTCATGCAATCCAATCCATACAAATTATTTAATTGTTAATCAATGAGCAGGGGGTGGATAAAAAGTCTTGGGATATGTGAGGGGTTTGTATTGAGAGAAACATGATATGATGAGGGGGGGAAAATACAGTTATTTCTCAAAGACAACAACAATCAACTGCAAACCAAAGAAAACATCACTATAATTCAACCAAGACACTGCTACTTCCAGCTGCTTCAACACAAAAAATTTCTTGAATATAATCAATTTTAGAACAAGGAGTGAAAAATGAATGTGGGAAGGCGATGGGGTTGTAATTAGTGAAAACATAAATAATGGTGGGGAATGAGAGTGGGTATTGTTCATAAAATTAATTAAGTAATCCATATAACCATTCTAAAAAAGGAAATACACCAACCAAATGACCATTGTGATCCAATAACAACTACTGTGTATTAACTAGTTCATTGTTCATAACCAAATAATTACACAGTGTCACAATCAAAACAGTATGCATACCACAACAATATGTAGGGGGGGTCTATTTTCTCCCATTTATCCATAAGCAATTTCCAAATAAATACACAGTCAATTATTTTCACTTTGCTCATCAAATGTAGGCATAAAAAATCATGCTCGATTCTGTCTTTACATTTGTTTAATAATTAAAATGCAATGTGGCCATACTATCACAACACTCGTTCCTGTCACTATTTTAGAATTCATGGAATTCATTCAACATACCCAATGGATAGTCAACACAATGATCCATATTCATCTTGCAAAGATCCTTGCTTGTCATTTAAACACCCAGATAACCAATCACCATTTCAACTCACACTATGTTGGGAAATATACAACCATTCGAAAAAATGTAATTTCATTCATGTGATTGTACATGTTCAATTTTATTTGACTCTAAACATTAAAATGTTGGGCTATCCATCCAACACAACAAGGCAACAACAACATACGTGACTTCATAATACAAATAATCAAATTGCAACAAAGCTATCTCCGAGTGCGCAACTCAAAAATATCCATATCATACACAGTGGGCATCCATACCTCAAACACCACAATGAAACATTATCATTTGAAAATTCTAAACACACAGTCACAATATCATTAACTCAACCCATCTTGTCGAGCTATCAATCTAATACAGTATTTCTCAAATTAATCAAACTTCAATCAAAACCATGATGTGTAAAACTCGGGTTCATCCTTGATGATGCACTCAAATAACCATAACGCATACAGTGGATGGAATTTCCATAGTCATTCCAGTTGCAATCACCATTTGGCCAAAAAACTCATAGTTACAATGACCATTTATTTGTGGTGTAGGAACACCACACATACAAATGCATTACGCGTGAACGTCATTAAACAATTGTAACTAATGTCGAGTTTAATATCCCAATAATTTTCAATTCAAAATACATCGATTGTGTATCAACCCCAATATTCAATAAACCAATTGAATGCTGAGCCTATTACTTGGACTGTTGTAATAATCAACAACCCGACCTGACATGCTGTGGAAACCACATTGATCCAGATTATTTTCGGCACGAAATGAGAGCAGAGATATAATAAATAAATTCTCAGAGATATCAAATATATCCAATAATATAACATAAATGTATCAGAGATGCAACCATAAACACAGATATACAGAAATACATGATTTTTATTAATGAAAGAAATGTACAGAGACTGTAAAAATACAGAGTGAAAGACTCGCTAGAATGGTGTCAGCTTATCTCTGAGAAGAGATGTGATGGCTACTCACATTCGCAAAAAGATGATTAAAATGAGGCTCTAAAGGCCTTTTTACAATAAACAGGAATGCCAAAAACCCTATACATCCAAAAACCTAACCCTAGGAGATGAAGTGTCAAAATTCATGTGGACCCCGTTTGGGTAAGTTAGTACATCAACTTCCCAGGGTCGTAACTTTTGCATACGATCTCCGTTTTAGGCGCATGATAGCCCATTGGAAAGGTATCATTGAGAAGATTAATTTTGGGGCCTCAATCATTCCTTTGGATATCATTGAGAAGCTCAATCCTGGAAAACCCTTTATTTCGTCCCTCAAAATAGCCCCGAAAGTTAAAACTGCTAAAAATAGTAAATTGACAAAATTGCCAGAAAACTATTTTGAGCCAGTTGGAAAAGGTGGGTGGACACTGATATCCACCTGGATCAATCCTCCCTCCTTAGGAAGAAATGGTATCCATTGCGTTGAGTTCTCATAGGAGAGGGAAAAGCGTTTGTTGAATCTGCATCTTGGTGAGCTGCTTGCCTTGTTGGAGACGTCGCACTGCTCAGTTTGTGGAAGTCTGTAATGAACCTGTTGAGGCTAAGGCTGTTAAAAAACTTGAGATACATGAGAGTATGGTGTGAAAAATTAATCTTTGCGCTTTACTGCAACCTTGTCAACCTACTTCTGTTGGATAGAAGGTGCTTGGGGCGAGGCTGTAGCGGTTGCAGTGTCCTTCTATTCCCCTTTTGAAAAAACTGTGAAGAAGTTGAATTTTGCAATATGAGATACTACCTTGTGTCATTGTTTAGGTGGAACAATAGTTAGAACTACCTCTGGTATTCTATAGAGATGACCCCCCAAAGTGACAATGACACTACGGGGTCGAGACTCATAAATAGCATGGTGCTTCCACATATATGGCTGGCCCAAGAGAAAATCACAGACATCTAGTGGGAAAACATCACATAATACCTCATCCTTGAAGGGTTGGATTCCGTATGAAAATTGACATTCTTGGCTGACACAGAGATCTCATCCTTGGCGAAGCCACCTAATGTTGTATGGTTGCGGGTGTGGTGTTGTCAACAACCCCAACTGTTTGATGACCTCTACTAAGATGAGGTTCTTATGGCTTCTTATATCAACAATAAAATGCAACGGGTTCCCCTTCACCCACATATATGAATGAAAAAGGTGCTCCCCCTCTTCAGGATCTGTTGGTTCTTCTGGTTGAATTGTTGCAGTCGCAACAATAGCAGTGGGGTATGTGTCGATGATCTGTCTTTTACCAATGCTTTCAGAATCAGATTTTGAATCAGGGTTTGGCTCCTTGTCTTTGATCTTGACCACCAATGACTGTTTTGAGCAACATTCATTGGTGTTGTGCCAGGGGATTTTGTGGAAATCGCATCATTTTCCAGTGTCCTTCTTTGTCTTCCCGTGACCCTTCTTTTCTTGTGGCTTTGACTGGTTTTCGGGAGACTATTTGTTAGGGTCATCTTTGTCATACTTTGGTTGTTGCAGATTTATAGACTCAAACTCCCATTTGTTATGGTGCTTAAATTTCTGCTCGATTTTAACAACATATTGATAGGCAACACCAAGTGATGAGATGTCCAGAAAATCCATTTCAATTTGGATGTATCTTTGTAGAGCCCCATGGTATTTCAGAAGCAAATGTCATTTGGAGTATTTGATACCTAGCTTGGTGCGCAAGGTATGGAAGGTATTGGTGAACTCTGGAACTTCTTGGCCCCTCTCTTGCCGCAGTGTCGTCCATCTCATGTACTGGTCCTCATACTTGCCAACCGGGTAATATTGTTCCTTTACCACATCCACAAACAAATCCCAAGTGGGCTCGGCCCCATATATTCCAGACTCCTCTGTGGAAATTTTCTCCCAGTAAGTTTCCCACCAATGTTTGACATGGGGGAGATATTTAAGTAGTGCGAAGGTGATATTTTCTCTGTCGGAAAAATTATGAACAGAGAAATAACCTTCTAGCAGATTTAACCATTTGTCTAAGGCATCTGTATCTATCTAACCTTCAAATATAGGAATATCGAAATTGACCTGTACCTTAAAAGGAGAGGTTCCTCCAAAGTGGTTGCTTAATTAATATGCATTTGATGCTATAGGGAGGCATTGAAGGATGTGGGAAAAATTCTCCATCATTTCGTCCCTCTGTCGCGTGAGAGCTTGCTCAAGCAACAGACTTATAGGATCGTCTACTCCGTCGTTTTTATTTTCTTCCACCATGGAGGGTTTCTTGGGCGTGCGAGAGAGATTGTATTCAAGAGATACAAACTTGAGACCCAAATTGATATACTCATACCTCATCGGGGACATGCACTGAAAAACAATCAAGAGCAGCCTGCTTTGATACCACTGATCCAGATTATTTTCGGCACGAAATGAGAGCGGAGATATAATAAATAAATGCTCAGAGATATCAAATATATCCAATAATATAACATAAAATTATATGATATTCAACCATAAACACAGATATATAGTAATACACGATTTCTATTAATGAAAGAAATGTACAGAGACTGTAAAAATACAGAGTGAAAGACTCGCTAGAATGGTGGCATCTTATCTCTGAGAAGAGATGTGACGACTAATCGCATTTGAAAGAAGATGATTACAATGAGGCTCTGAAGGCCTTTTTACAATAAACAGGAATGTTGAAAAACCTATACATCCAAAAACCTAACCCTAGGATATGAAGCGCCAAAAGTCATGTGGGCCCCGTTTGGGTAAGTTAGTACATCAACTTCCCGGGGTCGTAACTTTTGCATACGATCTCAATTTTAGGTGCATGATAGCCCGTTGGAAAGGTATCTTCAAGGAGATTCATTTTGGGGGCTCAATCATGCCTTTGGCTATCATTGAGAATCTCAATCCAAAAAAAAACCTTAATTTCGGCCCTCAAAATGGCCTAGGAAGTTAAAACTACTAAAAATAGTAAATTGCCAAAAATGTCAGAAAACTATTTTGAGCCAGTTGGAAAAGGTGGTTGGCCACTGATATCCACTTGGATCACACACATACCCATGCATCTACATGAAGCGGCGATGTGACTTACTCAATTAAAACAATACTGGGTTATCAAAACACAAGGAGAGTGACTGTGTATTTGATCTATCCAATTAACCATGCAGGGTTTATCCATTGTATTAACATAGGTAGTGACTAGATACCAAAACTGACACGATTTTCACATAATAAACTGGTCGAGCCTATAATCAATTATGTCGAAAATACATACCAATCAATAATAACCAATAGTAAACCCGATAGACCATGACAGTCTTCTCTATCAACCCTCAAACTTGAGGAGTTAAGGGTTTTCTCTGTGGCCAACATAGGGATACTAGAGCTGACTCTTCTCTATGGTAAAAACCTCTAATACCAATGATGTATACACAGAGAACACCACAATTTACTTCATGGACAGGGTGATGAAACTCGTGACATGAGAGGTTATAACCAGAGGAGCAAGGCTCCATTTCAGCCTTGTAACGATACTTAGGACACGCAGGGTATAACCCTCGTGGCTCTCCAGTCAACCAACTACAATGTTGAGGTGAAAAAAGGGTCAACAAGAGGCAACATAACCCACTACGTGACCATAGTAGCAAAACAACCAAATTCCCAAGTGAACAATGCGTAGTGACACAAGGTGCTTCCAACCATCAAACCCCATAAAGCCAAATCATGGGTATGGTGATACGAAATGTGGGAAGATAGCTAGCCACTCAAGACCAAACAAAAACCCTCCAACTAAAACCAACAAGGATGACAGAGAGCCTCATGGATGCTAACATTCAGAATGACGAATAGCATTGTGACTTCAAAACATTTTTGCAGAGCTGACATCGATCTATTCCAAAGAAAATCACAATTTCACATAGTTTCCACACTTAAGGAAAGCACAACCCATACATTTGAGACAATATCCATTTCATAAATAGAGCAAAATCATGGATGGAAAAAAAATACATACATGTGATCAAAACACCTTAAAACGCGAGTTGGACGAGCGGTTCTTCTCTGCTAGGAAGTCGGAGCATAACCACAACAACATAGTTGAACAATATCCTGACTAGGGTGGCAGCCAGTGGAAGGAGTAAAGGTGGCGTGTAGTGAATGCACGTCACCTCCACCCTCTAGTCATTTAATTCATTAGTACACGCCAGCCAATAATCCATTAACTCAATTAATTAAACCATGTATTGAAACCATCAACCATTAAAACCAACAACGCAATCCATATCAACTTATGCCATAACATAATCACCATGCATATCAACTATATAAATCAAAAACATTGCATAGCTATTAACTTAGTAGTTAGGATAACAACAATCCATTAAAAAATGATGCATGTAGTATAGTATATAGCATGGTTTAGTTTATTCCCTTTGCTTTTATATTGCCTTTTTCCTTTTTCCAATTTCTTGTATATGTTATTGCTAACATGTTTATTGTGCAGGTCTCCTAGTAATAGATCCCAATAACATATAGAAATGATAATAAGGATAACATAGGCCATTGCAAAATAAAACTTGAGCCTAGAGCAGCATAAAAACACAGAACATGCCTTCTCAATCGCCAATAAACCAAGATTATATCACCATGTAAGCAATGTCGAACAATAACACAACATCAAATAAGCAACATACCTAATCTCCAATCTACAAGGGGTCCCACCTACTAGTATTATTTAGCTTTTATAATAATAGGCTTTAGAAACACTTTGTGGGAAAAACTTCGTTGTGATTTTAATCATCAACAAACTGGTGACTCCACAGGGAAATTTGTTTTCAACAGATTTAGAACTCAGAAATCATGGTTTTGCATAACAAGAACAACAGGTCAAGAAGATATAACCAGGAAGATTATGCAACAAGGGGAAAGTGAGTGGATTTAATGGAAAGATGACTGGGAATTTGGGAATAATTCATTAAAAGTGTTAAGTATGAGGGGGTTTTACCACTGTATGCATAATCATTTGACTAGAATCTGCTCTTATCTTTAAAGAGAAAACAATTTAGACTTGCTCTTAAAATCTCAATGGATGAAGAAATGGCAAGAAGAAGCGGGAGATAACCAATTATTTACAAGGCAACAGTGGAAATATATAACAATTTCAAGGGTCCTTCAAAGGAGACATCATAACAGTTGTGTAAGCTTGATTGTTATAAACTAAAAATGATTTGCAAGAGTGTCACTATGGAAGAATTGATCCAACATCCTATCTTGACCAAACTAACTAAAATATGATAGGCAACAAAATCATGACAGAAGTAAAAAAGTAGGAATTAAAACAACAGTAAAAAAAGACAGAAATGAAAAACGACAAGAACAATTTTAACCCAGAAAGAAGAAGTCAAACTACTATAAAGCAGAAAAGAGAAGCACACAAAATTAAAGCAAAGCTATGCTACTAGTATACAGAAAATCCAGATAACATTAGAACCTTTCACGTTGGTTCCTCACAATATTTCAAGCGAGGACTGCTAGTGCTGTAGGAAAACCATTGCTTATGTAAATCCCTTAGAATGAAAGAGTTAGTGTCTAAGACAAAAGCAGTTTTTGTTGGATCATGTTATCATTGATGCCAATGGTTTGATTATTTGGGAGATTGTTGGATCATATGTCATTGATGCAAATGGTTTGATTGATTGATGTCAAGTAATTGATTGATTGATGATTGATGAATAATGTATATGCATTGTCCTTGATGAGAATGATAGATGTCCAAGTAGAAACCAATTGATAAATATGGATCATTGATATGATGCCCTTGATGAGAATGATAAATGTCCAAGTGGAAACCAATTGACAAAGATGGATCATTGATATGATGCCCTTGATGAGAATGTTATATGTCCAAGTGGAAACCAATTGATAAAGATGGATCATTGATATGATGCATTGATGAAGATGGATCAATGAGTTGTCATTGATACATGATGCATAGTTGATATATATGATGCAGTGGTGAATTGATGCAAAGATGAATCATTATTGTCTTATCATGGTTGATAAGGTGCACAAATGGATGAACTCCAAAGTGGTCCCCTTATGGTGAAATCCCTCATGGGAAGACGCTTTATGGATTGAATTATCCTAGAAGAACGGTTGGAGGACCCATGCTTGCATGTGGATTAATGATATGAATATCAATGAAGATGTTGGTGAAACTATCCTATATGGATAGTGATTTACATGCCATTTCCAGTGGTATGTGGAATGTCACATAACTCCTCATGGTTTGAGAGTTATGGCTCTACGAAGTTAAAGGACCCCCATATGATGGATTGAAGCCCCAAAAGGTCAAAGAAGTCAAAGTGCTTGAAAAGAAGAAATCATTATTTAAATGATAAAGTAAAAAATCAAGAAAGATTATTTAAATGATAAAATGAAGTGACAAAATCAAGAAGGAATATTTAAATGATAAATTATTGGAGAACTTTATATTCATGGAAAGTGGTTAAGTAACCTAGAAATGGGTTAAGTAACCCTAAAATAAGGAAAATAGGTTAAGTGACCTAGAAATGGGTCAAGTAACCTAGAACATGAAAGTATAAATAAGAAGCTAGGATCTCTTGTAATATGTACATTTGGTGAGAATCCTTTTTGTGGATCAATGGAGAGCTTCTTGTGAATATCTTTTGGAGTATTGATGGAGAGCTTCTTGTGAGAGCATCTTATTGGTGTGGATCTCTTGAGCGTGATTGAAGATCTATTCTAAGGAAGAGATCGAGAGGAGGATCTCATGGATGCATCAAAGTTTCAACAATGCTGGAGATCTTGATGGAAAAATTCTCAGATTCACAGAAAACCCTATTTTTCGATGCCCACACGGGTTGTCTATGTATAGGGTGCATGTACACGTGGGTTGGCTATGTATAGGGTGAGTGTACATGCAGGCTGACTATGTACAGGGAGCGTGGAGTGGATAAAATCATGGAGAGTTGTGTTTGAGCTGGTGCCAAGCTCTTGAATGATGAGGTAGGTTCCAGATCTACATTCTATCGCCTCAGATCTATCACTGAGACACTGGTATGGTTACATTATTGTCTTCATGAATACTATTGTTTGATGTGTTCTAAATGCTTAGGGAATTCTTGGTATGGCTTCTATGATGTGGTTCAGTTTGGTTGATTTGGTTGATGGAGTGAGCAACACTCTTGTGATTCAGTAGTGACATGATTACTATGGTATACTAGTTGTTTATACATGATTGAGATAGCATTCATATTGATTTGTTGAGGAGCATGAGCAAGATATTGGAGAGCTTGGATGTATTGTGACTGGTTGTGGGTCAGTTTGGACAGTGGAAGATAGAAGAGAAAGTGATTTAAGGTTGTAGAGGATCTGAGCATGTTGCTCAGAAGCATGTGCTTGTTGCATTATACATTGGTCGCATTCACACGTGGGTTGTAGTGAGCCAGGGCACGTGCACACGTGGGATGCACTAATGACATGTCGTGTACATGTTGACAGATTGATATCTATTGAGGATTGTTGCCTCATCTCAGTTGGTGCTAAGGGTGTAAGCTGAGTCTTTCATTATAGAGCATGTGCTCTTATAGAGTTGTACTCTATTAAGTTTTTGTTGATAAACCCCAAGGATTGTAGTCCGTAATAAAAAGAAAATTGTACATACATCTTGTGTTCTTTGTGTTCATTGTGGTGATGACTTGTTGATGATATATTGTTGATATGTGCTCGCATCTAACTGATTATAAATGACAACAATGGGTAATGAATAAATGTTGAATGCTAATTGATGAGTTTTTGTGCAAGAGGGAAGTTTTGGGAAAAAGATCCCCACACTCATTCACCCCCCCCCCCCTCTAAGTGTGGTAGGTGT
>ML777854.1:508242-532931 GCA_009831015.1 Picea engelmannii | reverse complement strand
AAGAAAAGGAAGAAGAGATCACAAGACTAAAAGATGGAAAAGAAGATATGAATGTAGAAGATGAGATTAGCAAAAGTTTTGAAACTATTGTCCATATCAAGACCCAAATTGAAGAAGCCAAAAGAATAGAGGAACTATTGAAGCATCAAATAAATGAAAAATACGAGTCATGTTGTAAGTTAGAAGCTGAAATTGTTGACCTTAGAAAGAAGGTGGAAAATTCAAACAAATTCTTGAATAGCTCACGAATCTTGGATGAGATCTTGGAATGTCAAATACCATCATGTGATAAATCAAGTCTTGGATACAAAGGAGAAGATACACATGTTGGAGAAAGCACCTCAAAGAAGCATGAGGTAAGTCCATAAAAGAAGGAAGACAATGTTGCAAAACAACCATCTACACAAGACAAAGAAGATTTCAAAAGAACAAAGCAAGGCAGACATCAAGAAGCTACTTTTGGGACACCAAAGCAAAGGTATGAAAGTATTTTTCATGGGCATTGTTATTAATGTAATGGATATGGTCACAAATCTTTTGAATGTAGATCTTATGAAAGGAGATATAATGGAATATTCTATAACACCACAAGATGTTGGAGATGTGATCAAGTAGGACACATTGTTGTTCATTGTAACTCCATGATATGCTACATCTGTAGTGGATTTGGCCACAAATCCCAGGAGTGCTGGAACACAAGAAGAAAGTCCATGATGAGGACTTCACATAGCATGGCTAGAAGAAGGAATGAAGTAAGAAAGGGAGATATCTTTGAAAATATGGATGCTCAGAGCTCAAGTTCTGAGGAGAAGGGTCATCTACAGAAGTGGGTGAAGAAGACAGAGTAGCTAGATCAGAATGAAAGACTGAAGGGAAGTACAAAAGTTTCATCTACTGAGGCACACGTAGGTGACAGTGGTGACAGTCGCGTGCATACATGTGCTAACCTTGAATAGGTCGCGTACACATGTGCTCTGTTGTGAAGTAGGCCACGTATATGCTTTAAAGCCTTGGTAAAAAGGAAATGCACATGTCTTGGAGTTTGATGTGATGGTATAACTCTATATTGCAGGGTCTGACATTGTTTATTGCAGGTTCTGACACTGTTTGTTGCAGGTTTTCATGGTGATATCACACAATGGTATAATAAAACAATATATTGGGTGCATGGTACTAACCCAAGAGTATGGATTGATGTTGATCTAGTGGGATTAATCATTTTGTGATGTTGATGGTAGTGTACATGGATGGTATATCTTATGATGTATTATTGGAATCATATGTTGATATCATGGTGCATGCATATTGCATATGGAATGGGCTGTATGTTGAGACATATGGTTGGTGAGTTGATGAGGTGATCATGTTGTACATCATGGTTTGATCTATATGTGATGCATGATTGGTACATTTCTAGGACATCAATAGAGGCTCTTACTGGCAGTATGATTGGCACATGTTTTATGGAGGACTTGGCATACATGTATGGGACTCATCATTTTGTGTTATTGGTGCATATTAGTACACTCATATATGGTATTACTTGATTTTCACAACATTGGTATTTGTTTGATACATGATTGTGGCACTTGGTTCATGATGGAGACATATCATGAGTGATATGATACATTGTTTGGCATATTGGTAGATGCACATGGTTGGCATATTGGTGGATGTACATGATTGGCATAATTGGTAGATGCACATGTTGGCATATGGTGGATACATTTCATGGATGATATCTTTTGGCACATTGTTGATGTACATGGTTGATGTGCATGGGTGTTGTGCATGGTGGGCACATTTTGGTACATGATGCACTTGGTGGATATATTGTTCATGATTCTCTATTTCATTGTTGACATATCTTTTGATGTATGGTATAGCACAAGTTTGATGCATGAACAGGTCCAAGGATCATCATATGGTAGCACATTATTCATATTGAAGAGAAGATAGGGGGAGACATACCCTTAGGGGGAGTCATTCTTCTTCCCATGATTCTAGGAGGAGATATTTATCAGATGCATACCTAGAAAAGAGCCCTATATTTGAAGAAAGAGCACAGAAGCATAATTCTAGGGGGAGAGATGGTCATAGAGGGAGCATGAGAAATGTATTTTTAGAATTACATCAGATTGATATCCCTTGTTCAAAAGGGGAGATATTATTCAACAGCAACAAGACAGGGGGAGTAGCTCCAAGAGGAGAATGGCCCTTTTCCATTGATGTAAAAGGGGGAGAGATAATCACATTGATGTGATTGATGTCTATTGATGGGAGAGATTGATGTGGAGAGATAGTCACATTGACTATTCTACATGTTGACATCAATAATTGGTAATTGGAGTTGACATCAATGTTGGTATTGCCATCAATGCCAAAGAGGGAGACTGTTGGATCATGTTGTCATTGATGCCAATGGTTTGATTATTTGGGAGATTGTTGGATCATACATCATTGATGCAAATGGTTTGATTGATTGATGATTGATGAACAATGTATATGCACTATCCTTTATGAAAATGATAGATGTCCAAGTAGAAACCAATTGATAAAGATGGATCATTGATATGATGCCCTTGATGAGAATGATAGATGTCCAAGTGGAAACCAATTTATAAAGATGGATCATTGATATGATGCCCTTGATGATAATGATTGATTTCCAAGTGGAAACCAATTGATAAAGATGGATCATTGAGATGATGCATTGATGAAGATGGATCAATGAGTTGTCATTGATACATGATGCATAGTTGATATATATGATGCAGTGGTGAATTGATGCAAAGATGAATCATTATTGTCTTATCATGGTTGATACGGTGAACAAATGGATGAACTCCAAAGTGGTCCCCTTATGGTGAAATCCCTCACAGGAATATGCTTTACGGATTGATTTATCCTAGAAGAACAGTTGGAGGACCCATGCTTGCATGTGGATTAATGAGATGAATATCAATGAAGATGTTGGTGAAACTATCCTAGATGGATAGTGCTTGACATGCCATTTCCAGTGGTATGTGGAATGTCACATAACTCCTCACAGTTTGAGAGTTACGAAGTTGAAGGACCCCCATATGGTGGCTTGAATCCCCAAAAGGTCAAAGAAGTCAAAGTGCTTGAAAAGAAGAAATCCTTATATAAATAATAAATTAAAAAATCAAGAAAGATTATTTAAATGATAAAATGAAGTGACAAAATCAAGAAGGAATATTTAAATGATAAAGTATTGGAGAACTTTCTATTCATGGAAAGTGGTTAACCCTAAAATAAGGAAAATAGGTTAAGTGACCTAGAAATGGGTTAAGTAACCTAAAAATGGGTTAAGTAACCTAGAAGATGAAAGTATAAATAAGAAGCTAGGATCTCTTGTAATATGTAGATTTGGTGAGAGTCTCTTTTGTGGATCAATGGAGAGCTTCTTGTGAATATCTTTTGGAGTATTGATGGAGAGCTTCTTGTGAGAGAATATTATTGGTGTGGATCTCTTGAGCATGATTGAAGATCTATTTTGAGGAAGAGAGCGAGAGGAGGATCTCATGGATGCATCAAAGTTTCGGCAATGTCGGACATCTTGATGGAAAATTTCTCGGATTCACAGAAAACCCTATTTTCTGATGCCCAAGTGGGTTGTCTGTGTATAGGGTGCGTGTACACATGGGTTGACTATGTATAGGGTGAGTGTACATGTTGGCTGACTATGTACAGGGAGCGTGGAGTGGATAAAATCATGGAGATTTGTGTTTGAGCTAGTGCCAAGCTCTTGGATGATGAGGCAGGTTCCAGATCTGCAGGTTCTAGATCTGCATTCTATGGCCACAGATCTATCACTGAGACACTGGTATGGCTACATTATTGTCTTCATGAATACTATTGTTTGATGTGTTCTGAATGATTAGGTAATTCTTGGTATGGCTTCTATGATGTGGTTCAGTTTGGTTGATTTGGTTGATGGAGTGAGAAATAGCCTTGTGATTCAGTAGTGACATTATTGCTATGGTATACTAGTTGTTTATACATGATTGAGATAGCATTCATATTGATTTGTTGAGGAGCATGAGAAAGATATTGGAGATATTGGATGTATTGTGACTGGTTGTGGGTTAGTTTGGAAAGTGGAAGATAGAAGAGAAAGTTATTGCAGGTTGTAGAGGATCTGAGCATGTTTCTCCGAAGCATACACTTGTTGCATTATACATTGGCCACGTTCACACGTGCACTGTAGTGAGCCAGGGCGTGTGCACACACGGGCTGCACTACTGACAGGTCGCATACCTATTGACAGATTGATATCTGTTGAGGATTGTTGCCTCATCTCAGTTGGTTCTGAGGGTGTAAGTTGAGTCTTGCATTATAGAGCAGGTGATCTTATAGAGTTGTACTCTATTCAGTTGTTGTTGATAAACCCCAAGGATTGTAGTCCGTAATAAAAAGAAAATTGTACATACATCTTGTGTTATTTGCGTTCATTGTGGTGATGACTTGTTGATAATATATTGTTGATATATGTTGTTGATATGTGCTCTCATCTAATTGATTATAAATGACAACAATGGGTAATGAATAAATGTTTAATGCTAATTGATGAGTTTTTGTGCAAGAGGGAATTTTTGGGAAAAAGTGCCCCACACTCATTCACCCTCCCCTCTAAGTGTGGTAGGTGTGTCCAACAGTTTTGAAGGGACCTAGAAACAACACTTGGAACTCTGATGTAATTATCATCCCTTTGACGCACACAACTAGATCATCAACATAGAGATGGATATTGACTAATTCATCAAAAGTTGTGCGTAGAGGTCTTTTAAAAGTGATACTTACATCAAGTAAGCTAGAAAGCATACATTTGTAAGAAATGGTACCCCATTTTGTGATAAGAGTGGTTTTGTGAGAATCTGCCCCTTTTACCTTGATTTCCTTGCAACTCAAAAAACTATCAAGTAAAGGATTTAACTATGACTCTATAACCTGCTGCAGAACCATTTCCATACTGAGAGGAGGAAAATGATTTCTCATAATATCTTGCCTAAAATTTCGAAAATTAATCTAAGTTCTAATATGATTAGTGATTTTCGAAACAGGTACCCAATTTGAAACCCATGCAGGGTGGACCGAAACAATAATCCCAGCCCTTAAGAAATTTCCCAACTCCCTTTGAAAGGTTTCTTTAAGTGTAGGGTTAACAAACCTTTGTTTCTGCATAACTGGTTTTATGCTTTTCTTGATGGAAATAGCATTATGTAGGAGACCAGGATCAAAACCTCGAACATCCTCATAGGACCAAGAAGAAACCTGTTGAAATCCACCAGGTAGCTTGGCAAACTTCATTACTTCTTCATCAGAACATTTGGCACCTATGTCATCGTTCAATGAAGATTCGAGTGCCCCAATGTTCAAGAAGATGGTTTCACCCACATTCCTTCGTAACTCCTCTTCTTTATGTTTTTATTTTTTTCCTACATCACTCGATGAAAACAAACTCTCAAGAGGAGTCAAGCCCCTAGGAACATTATTTTTTTCTATGGATATAATATCCTCGGGCTTAAGAGGTTCATCTTGAATGAAAGCACAAATTCTCTTGTTGTTAGGGAGGGTCTTCCAAGATCCTACATTGTCAAGGATATATGGATGATATAGAGATTGAAAAGAATAATCAGGCCTGTGAGGCAAAAGTTGTTGATTAGGAGAAGCTGCAAAAACAGCTAATCGACCAACCATTGAATTCAACTCCCTCTTCACATGAGTGATGTTGAAATATATAAGGTTCAATATAAGTGCCCAAACAGTTTGGGAGTATCGTTCCATCAACTTGTTTCTAGGAGAGCATGTTTTACGTATCAAGTTCATAACAAGCTCAAAATATTCAAAAACTGAAAGGTGACCACAACCAAGATTAAGGGTGTTTTCAATGCCTAATAATAAAGCTCCAAACTTAGTGACATTGTTTGTACAAGAAAACTCTAACCTGTAAGATATATTATGAATTTTTCCTGCAGGGGAAACCAAGAAAATGCTAGCCCCATTACCTTCATTAGAGCATGAACCATTAAAATGCATATGCCACATATCATCATATAAATCGATTTTTTCCAAAGGAATATTATCCTCTTCAGAAAATATGGAATACACTCCTAGGTCCTTTTCGATATAGTTTATGCTAGATTGTGGAACACTCTCTATGTAGGGTGAAATTATTCCCTCTCTAAGGACTATAATGTTCTTACCATTCCGAGGAATGGATAAATGTGTCTCGTCGAGTGAGAGGTATCCACCTATTAAGGATTTCCAATATCTTCCCAAGATAATTGAGTAATTGCTTACAGGCATTTCAATTACCTAAATGTTGAGGGTTGTCCTTATCTTAGGATGAGCTCATAAACCCAGGTCACATCCTTAATCTCATCTATGGTTGTTTTTTGTAGAATATTATAGGAGAGCATGCTTCTGGCATTTTCATTTGTACAAGACAAGCCTAGCTCTTCCATAATAATCTTCGACATCACACTTGGGCCCGAACCACCATCAATGAGGAAACAATGGGCAATCTTATCCATAATATTTACAGAAATATAAAAAGGGGGATTTTTTACAGGGTATCTAAAGTTATGTACACCTACTTTATTTACAGAAGAATCCTCTTCATTTACCTCTTTGGAAATATTGGCTACAATGGAAGCTTTTCCTTCCATGAATTGTTTCAGGTGCATCTGTTGCTCAGGGACGACAACCATGTCTAGAAGGGTTGCATCTTCTTTGATGTTGGCCAACTGATTCAAGATATTGTATTTGGAAGAGGGGAGAGGGGGAGTGATTCCTTGACTCTCAAAGACCTTAGGAACCTGGAGAGTAGCAACAGTTGAGGATGATCTCGGGGTAGAAGAACTACGGAGCGGATCAAATTATCCCTTGGGAGCATAGGCTTTGTTCCTAGTGTTGATGACCATGACATATTTTGGCTCTACAAAATCTAGGACAACGATAGTAGCTTCTGTTATTTTACCAAATATCTTATCTCTGACACTCTTCTTTACCTCACATGTGGTTTCTTAGTGGTGTTCCTCGCAAAAGTTACACCAACTTTGAGGCATGATAGATTTAGGCTTAAAATTGTTTTCAATCAGATTTATAAAGGGAGGTGCAGAAGAGGATGAAGCTCCAGGGGTGAGGGGGAGACATTTCCCTTCCGCTCATATGCTATAATACAATTGTACTAGTTGTAAGAGGGAAGACATGTCTGTATGTCTAACTGATTCTCCCCGGGGAAGACCAGTTCTTTCAAGTTGTTCTTCATACTCTGAGAAAGTATGCAGAGTGGAACTGAGATTATCAATGGATGTTTCCTCAAGCCTATGATAGTAGAGGGAAGGAAATGCATTGTAGTAATGCATGAAAGCGGCTTGGTTCTGAGGACGAATGAGTTTGGGGATTTGATTGTATAACTTGGTGAAACGTAAGTTGAAAGAATTGATGGTTTCACCATCCTTATAGGTGACGTTATTGTATTCCCTTAACTTCTCAGGTAGGCTTTTAGATTTCCCATAAGTGGATAGAAACCAATAGATTAACTCCTCCTAAGTAGACAGAATCTTAGGAGGAAGGTCAAAGAAGTCGACCGCAGCCTTACCTTCAAAGGAATTTACAAATAAGCGCATGAAAGTATCATTGTCATTAGCCCCTATGTTATGACAAGCATTAGAAAATGACACTGGGTGTTCGTTTGTAGTGATAGTGTTATTTCCTGAAAAACCTAGGAAGATGCTCTTTAAATTTAGGAAGTGGACGAGTAGCAGGTGCTCGGTTAAGAGGACAGGACACATGCCACGGTGTGGTTGTGGCGTCTTCTTTGAACTGAAAAATCCCATACTTTTTAATGACTTTGGTGGGATTTGTGGTAGATTGGATAGGGATATGGTGGCTATATAAGCTACCAATCACCTATGACGATGAAGATTGAGAAGATGCAGTACTTCCTGTACCACGAGAGCCATAACTAGATGCCATCTTGTGGATGATAGATGAGGGAAAGAAAGATGAACTGGATGAATCAGATAAATTTCTCCTTAGAGAACTTTGTTGGGCAGATAACACAATGTTTCTTATTCCTATTTGAGAAATAGGATTGATATCAGGTGACAATATTTTTCTTCTTCTAGAAGAACGAGAATCTAAGGACATGAAAGAATGACCAAAACTTGAAGAAACAAAAGGGTCACTGTTGATTTCTAGGTTGTCTACGTCTAGCCTCCAATTATCCTTGAGCATTAATATTTGGTTCAATTGTTGCCCAAGAATGGTTAAGATCATCACGGGTATTGGTAGTGTCTAAGATGGTATTAAACAGATTCAAAGCAATGCTGGTCTGATCTTGAAGACTGGGCTCAATATTGGGCTGCCTCGCAATAGGAATAGTCATTAAGAATAAAACAGTCAAAGAATCAATATCAGGAAAAGAAAAATGTATCGATGAAAATCGAGAATAAAAATTAACCAGAGAGATATCATAGATCTCCCTAGTATGGTTGCCAAATAAATGTTGAGGAAAAGATCTAAAATGATCTTACTCAAGCATTTTCAGATTCTGCTTGGTTCAAGAAAAATAAATGATAATATCACCCTATGTTTATATCCAACAAAAATAACATCCTAACTCACAGGTAATAATTATAAGTTCTTAGGCTAGTCTTTTATCAATAGAAAAGCTTGCTGGAAATTTACTTTTTATGTAATTTTCTGAATATAAAATTTGTTGAAATAAATGTAAAGACAGAGGTAAATACACCAAGATGATAATCAAGACAAATGAGACATAAAGCAATCCTTTATTTCATTCCAATTCACCAAAGGGTCATTTTCTTTACAAAATCTCATTCAGAAATTTTGGACCAAAGTCAAACTTAGACATCCCCGATGGAACATACAAAAGGACCTCTAATAGAAAACCAAAACTGAAATCTAAAAGTTGGATCAGCTTGCCACAGATTGTTTCCCACTCAACTCTACACAACAGCCTTTGTCAGTGATGAAAACTAATTCACAAACAGACAAGTATACATAGACTATCAAAAGATAGATCAACACCTCTGAAAAACTAGTGCCTGAATGATGTAATTCAACCCTGAATATTGTTGTCTACAATAGGACCATGCTATCATAAAAGAGAATTAGGCTTGTGATGAATAAGTGAATGAATTAAAACTGAACTATCTCAACATAACTCAAAGAGAAAACCTTAGTATTCTTCTTCTTCTATCCTCCTCTTGTTCCTCCCTTTCCTTTTTCCTTTAAGCAAATCAGAATTGGTTGAGGTAGTTGAACCACCTCATTAGTTAAGTTAACTAAATATTCAACCAACTTTTTAGTTAAGGGGGAAAAGTAATAATCATAATAAGGATTATAAATAAATAATAACTAGTAGGTGGGACCGCTTGTGACTCCCTTTAGCTCATAACAATAAAAACATAACTAGTTAGTTAAGCAAAACACACCTCCTTGTGACTCCCATCATCATATCCACATTTGACAATTTAGCTCATGATATTTGAAATTATTTAAAAAAATAAAGTATTACTCATATATCCAAAAATAAAACATGTTGTCCAAAATATCCTGAAGTCAACTGTCATCAACAATAGATAAAATAAAAACTCAAAAGACATATTTTCCACTCTGGGATTCAATCTTTCCTTGATTGTTGATGTCACCTTTCGATTTTCCTGAATTTTCCTTTGGCTGCGCTGAGCCTCTAGGCCTAATCTTGCTGATCACATGGGAACAATCGCCCCTCAAATGCATCCGGGAAGACACATATTTGTCAGAGCCATTAGAGGGTGAGGAAGGGGCAACAATGGATTTTCCTTTGTCAAGGGCATGAGGGCCTCGGTTCTCAACCTTTTTCTAGCATGAGAGGACTTCACTAGTGAGTGAGTAGGAGAAGCTTGAACAATGGGGTTAAGAGGTGGGGGAGAAGGTAGGGATAAATTGGGCCAGCCACAATGTTGGGAGACTGTTGGGTGGACAATCTCTTTCCATCCATCATTTTCAAGAACCTCAGGTTGCAATGAGACGTGAGGAGGCACAAGGATACCAGGGGCTTGTGTAACTTGGAAAGGAGGCTTTTCAAGCCTAGGTTGGACCACTCCTTGCCCAATCCAATTGAAAAATACGACCTGAAACAACTGGCCAAGCTATTGTGAGTCAACATCAAAATGTATGGAGAACCTTGGCCTTCTTGGGCCTCTATTCCAGTTACCTCTCCCTCGGTTTCCTCGGCCATGGCTACCTCGGCTGAAAAAAATCATTCCTGCATGCATGATTGACTATCAAATAGTATTTTAAATAACCATACATGACAACTTTTAAAAATATGAAATAGATTTGGCTTATCAATGTATCAGACTCATGCAATCCAATCCATAAAAATTGTTTAACTGTTAATCAATGAGCAGGGGGTGGATAAAATGTCCTGGGATATGTGAGGGGTTTCTATTGATAAAAACATGATATGATGAGGGGGAACAAAATACATTTACTGCTCAAAGACAGTAACAATCAACTACAAACCAAAGAAAACATCACTGTAATTCAACCAAGATGCCGCTACTGCCAACTGCTTCAACAAAACAAATTTCTTGACTGTAATCAATTTTAGAAAAGGGAGTGAAAAATGAATGTGGGAAGGTGATAGGGTTGTAATTAGCAAAAAGAGAAATAATGGTGGGGAATGAGATCAGGTACTGTTCATAAAATTAATTAATTAATCCATATAACCATTCTGAAAAAGGAAATACAACAACCAAATGACCATTGTGATCCAATAACAACTACTGTGTATTAACTAGTTCATTGTTCATAAACAAATAATTACACAGTGTCACAATCAAAATAGTATGCATCCCACAACAATCTGTAGGGGAGCTATGCTTTCTCCCATTTATCCATAAGCAATTTCCAAATAAATACACAGTCAATTATTTTCACTTTGCTCGTCAAATGCAGGCATAAAAAATCATGCTCGATTCTGTCTTTACATTTGTTTAATAATTAAACTGCAATGTGGCCATACTATCACAACACTCGTGCCTATCACTGTTTTATAATTCATGGCATTCATTCAACATACCCAATGGATAGTCAACACAATGATCCATATTCATCTTGCAAAGATCCTGGCTTGCCATTCAAACACCTGGATAACCAATCACCATTTCAACTCACACTATGTTGGGAAATATACAACCATTCGACAAAATGTAATTCCATTCATGTGACTGTACAGGTTCAATTTTATTTTACTCTAAACATTAAAATGTTGGGCTATCCATCCAACACAATGAGGCATCAACAACATACCTGACTTCATAATACAAATAATCGAAATTGCAACAAAGGTATCTCCGAGTGCACAACTCAAAAATATCTATATCATACACAGTGGGCAGCCATACCTCAAACACCACAATGCAACATTCTCATTTGAAAATTCTAAACACACAGTCACAGTATCATTAACTCAACCCATCATGCCAAGCTATCAATCTAATATAGTATTGCTCAAATTAATCAAACTGCAATAAAAACCATGTTGTGTAAAACTCAAGTTCATCCTTGATGATGCAATCAAATAGCCATAACGTATACAGTGGATGGAATTGCCATAGTCATACAGGTTGCAATAACCATTTGGCCAAAAAACTCATAGTTATAGTGACCATTTATTCGTGGTGTAGGAACACCACACATACAAATGCATTACACGCAAACATCATTAAACAATTGTAACTAATGTCAAGTTTAACATCCCAATAATATTCAATGAAAAAGACTTTGATTGTGTATCAACCCCAATATTCAATCAACCAATTCAATGTTGAGCCTATTACTTAGACTGTCGTAATAATCAACAACCCAACTTGACATGTTGTGGAAACCACACATACCCATGCATAGACATGAAGTGACGTTGTGACTTACTCAATTAAAACAATATTGGGTTATCAAAACACAAGGAGAGCGACTATGTATTTGATATGTCCAATTAACCATGCATGGTTTATCCATTGTAATAACACAAGCAGTGACTAGATACCAAAACCAACACGATTGTCACATGATCAACTAGGCGATCCTATAATCAATTATGTCGACAATACATACCAATAAAAAATAACCAATAGTAAACCCGACAGTCCACGACGGTGTTCTCTATCAACCCTCGGACTTGAGGAATTAAGGGTCTTCTCTGTGGCCAACACAGGGAGACTAGAGTCGACTCTTCTCTATGGTAAAAACCTCCAAGACCAATGGTGTATACACAGAGAACACCACAATTTTCTTTGTGGACAGGGTGACGAAACCTGTGACAAGAGAGGTTATAACCAGAGGAGCAAGGATCCATTTCATCCTTGTAACAATACTTAGCACACACAAGGTATAACTTTCGTGGCTCTCCAGTCAACCAACTACAACGCCGAGGTGAAAACAGGGTCAAGAAGAAGAAACATAACCCACTGTGTGACCATAGTAGAAAAACAACCCAATGCCCAAGTGAACAATGCGCAGTGACACAAGGCGCTTCCAACCATCAAACCCCATAAAGCCAAAGCTTGGGTATGGTGATACGAAATGCGGAAATAAAACCAGCCACTCAAGACCAAAAAACATACCCCCAACTAAAACTAACAAGGATGATAGAGAGACTCATGGCTGCTAACGTTCAGAATGACGAATAACACTGTGACTTCAAAACATTTTTGCAGAGCAGACATCGATCTATTCCAAAGAAAATCACAATTTCACATAGTTTCCACACTTAAGGAAAGAAAAACCCATACATTCGAGCCAATATCCATTTCATAAACAGAGAAGAATCATGGATGGAAAAAACAATACATACCTGTGATCAAAACACCTTAAAATGTGAGTTGGCTGAGCGATTCTTCTCTCCTAGGAAGTTGGAGCATAACCACAACAACACAGTTGAACAATAGCCCAATTAGGGTGGTGGCCAGTGGAATGAGTAAAGGTGATGTGTAGTAAATGCACGTCACCTGCACCCTCTAGTCATTTAATTCATCAGTACACACCAACCAATAATCCATTAACTTAATTAATTAAACCATGTATCGAAACCATCAACCATTAAAACCAACAGTGTGATCCATATCAACCTATGCCATAACATAATCACCATGCATATCAACTATATAACTCAAAAAAATCACATAGCTATCAACTTAGTAGCTAGGATAACAATAATCCATTAAAAATCGATGCATGTACCATAGTATATAGCATGGTTTAGTTTTTTCCCTTTGCTTTTGTATTTCCTTTTGCCTTTTTCCAATTGCTTGTATATGTTATTGCTAACATGTTTATTGTGCAGGTCTCTTAGTAATATATCCCAATAACATATAATAGTGATAACAAGGATAACATAGGTTGTTGTAAAACAAAACTTGAGCCTAGAGCAGTGTTGGCACAGGGGCAGACCCAAGGTTCAACGCTTCAAGAGCACACCAACAAAACCCTAACTACTGGCCCTTTCAGCAACACCTGCGAAGAAGATGAAGTCTCACCTGAGGTAGAGGAAGGGGTGGTTGCAGGACTCAAGTGTATACAACCTAGCTGGGACACATATCTGTGATCACAGTTTTCAACAGATCACTTAGCAGTTAACATCCATTAATATTTAACTCTTATCCACTTCGCAGGGTAAAATCCTAATTACAGAACAACGCAGTATTCAACAAGATCCAACACATCCAAGAACTAAGCATATAGAAATATATCATATCTAGCATTCATTCATATCACTAAGCACTGAGCTACTATATCAGATGCATCTAACATATATTTCTACACTAAGAATAACTCATATAACAATGATATTGCACAAAGAAACCACAACATAGGATATACATGGTTCACCCCCAACGTGGGGCTACGTCCACCAACTCTTATTCTCTTTATTATCTTCATCCAATGCACAGAGCCACTAGACCCACTCCGCATAGGACAAGAGATCTGTGCGCACCTCGTCAGGTCCTCCTTCCCTGAGTTAGGTCACAGCACAAAGCCTTCTTACACAGTCTTCACACTAGCTTCTTACAATCACTTGCACTTAGCTCTACAAGTCTTAACACATAGCATACACAAAGCCTCTATCTCTGCACTAAGCCACAAACATTCACTACTACTTACATTGCTTGCACTTAGCATGATATCACCCTTAGCACCACTACTTACATCTCCTAGCTTTATATTTATACATTACAAAAGGGGCCAAAGCATGGGTAAACCCATGGGCCAACATCCCATACCCGTTACATAAAACCCTAAACCCAAAAATTCCCTAAAAATGGGTCGAGATCCCGCGATCTCTGCTTCGCCTTACACTCCACCTTCGACCAGCCTGTCAAAGTCCCAAAAATGGTCAAACATGACCAAGGTTCTCCAAAAATTGGTCAAGGGCCAACAAGCAGCATAAAAACACAAAACATGCCTTCTCAATCGCCAATAAACCAAGATTATATTACCATGTAAGAAGTGTTGAACAATAGGACAACATCAAATAAGCACCAGACCTGATCTCCAATCTACAAGGCGTCCCACCTACTAGTATTTTTTATCTTTTATAATAATAGGATTTAACAACACTTTGTGTGAAAAACTTCGTTGTGATTTTAATCGTCAACAAGCCCGAAACTCTTCCATAGGAATGACGCCAGACGGGTCAATATCACTTCAGGAAAATCCTCCAATATACAATCTCTCCACTATGCTTAGTTAATCTTTGGAGGGGAATCTCCTTGGCTCTCCTTTACGCTACCTCATGTTTGAATCCTTTGTTAGAGGAGATTCCAAACTATTTGTATATGACGATTGGATTTGAGACTCTCCCTAGATCAAATTCCTATGTTTGTTTTCTAGCCTTGGAGAAATTAACTCTCCAACCTAAACTAAGGCCCTAACCCTAAACTTGTTTGTGAACCCTAGAAACAAATTCTAGTACATTTTAAGTTTAGCATTCATTTTAGTGGTTGTTTTTACTCAAAGGGTATGGAGTGAAATTGATGTTTTTTTATACTCTTGCAAAAATGAAACTTATAAGAGCACTGGTACAAAAATATTTACACCAATTCTTCAAATGAAAAAGAGTTTCAAAATAGAAAATGCATGAACAATCCTTAAAAACTTGAAATGCAAATTTTTCCTATGCTAGTATATTTTTCTTTTTTCAAATAAGAATGCAAACAATGCAAAGAAATAAATAGATCTAACTATCCTAAAGACCTAAGTTCTAGTAAGAAAATTATTTTCTTGAAAAGTTCCGAGACAAGGGAACCAGAGAAGAATGACCAACAAACAAGTAGTTTTGTATTTTTTTTTACTAAAATAAATGAAATGCAAATGAGATGTGATTTTATTTTTTATTTTATTAAAAAAGGGAAGAAGGTAAAGAGGAAGAAATAAAATAATCAAGAATCACTTAAACACGACAATCAAATTGGAAACTCGTCCCAGCCACACATGACTGACCTTTCAACCCACCTAAAGAACCTTATAACCAAAAGGCTAACCTAACCAAAAGAAAAATATTTCAAATGATTTAATATTTTTCATAATATCAACAGATCAATCAAAGCCAAAATCCAACCTGACAGACTTAGACTATACTGAAAAACCAACCCAGATCCTCCAATGCTAAAAGAAATGCTCAAAAAAATTAAAATTTTACACAGATCTGTGACTGTGTACACTATGACTCATGGATATCTGCAAGTCATACAAATTCAAAGCATGGATATCCATGACTCATACAAATCCAAAGTGTTGATGAACCAGTAAACTTTGAAAAATAAAAAGAGCCAACCAAAAAGGAGGCATCCAGAAACCTTGGACAAAGTTTCTAGATGGCCAATGCTTCCAAGAGAAAGTCTGGAAAATAGGAAAAGGTATAGGAATCAAAGAAAAAACAAGGCACCCTAAGACTAACCCAAAATATGAAAATAATTCCCCAATATGGTTGCCAATTATGTTATGGAATTTCCCCCCTGTGACTTTGGGTCATGTCACAACAGAGCTTGACCATATACAAAATACAGAACCTACCCTCGCATACAAAACTTGCAATGAAATAACTAACAAAGAATAGAGGAGAAAGAATGTCACACCTTGTATCCTATCAGTTGATGTCATTCCTCACTCTCGACCCTCGATCCACTCCTCATCTCTTCTCGAACTAATCTACAAAAGGAGATCAATAAAATGTTGCAACAAGGTAGTTATAGGATCATACTATACATGTAACATATAGATAAATTCAAATATGTGAATCAAATTAACATACATAAGTAAATTTAAAAATATCACACAATTATGGAGGGAAAGAGAATTATTTTATTAGAAATATTAGAAATGAGTAGTTACAACCTGACTCCAACCGTTGACACTGCCTCAAAGCCAACCTCCTAGGTTCCTCCAATGATCCTTCAAGCATCAACTCAGCAGGATTTCCCTTCTTTGGATGACTCAATAGGGATAGGAACACACCCTATAGTCACATAGGATAAAGAAAGGAGTATTGAAAAGAAATTTTCAGAATCAAGGGGATGCTACTCGGAGCATAGGGGAGATAGGGAAGCTTGCAAACTCTTAAGCATAACTTTTCACCTTGCTTGTCCCCCTCATCCATGCCCACAAAGGTGCATGTATACCATCCTCAAGGGGTTGACATGGTTGAATTCCGTTGTGTATGGGCTCATGGGAGGTTAGGAACAATCCCAACAGAAAATCCCACCCGAAAAAGTGGAATTATTTTATTTTTCACATTTTTGAGGGCCTCCGCGAGTTGCAAACTAGCAAGGTGCGGAAATCCAAATTTTTCACAAGGGTGACTCATGGATGGACACAAAAGTGTTGTTTCTTAATAAATTTTGATGAGGGAAGTTGGGATTTAAATTTTCAAGCCATGGATAAGGACTAAGCCATCTCACAAGTGCAAATCATGTGGAAAATTGTGGTATAACATTTCCTCACCAAGGTGGATTGTTATGTCAATTGGGCCAGCATTGTGTTACTTCAAGTGAGTGTGAGAAGTTGATTTGGGAAGCTCATTACAGTTAGGTTGAAGGAAAAATTGATGTGAAAATGACTATCAATAAACTACAAAAGTACTTTTATTGTTGAGGGTTTTGACAAGATGTCAACAAGTATATCAGATAATGCACTACTTCTACCATTACAAAACTCACCATTAAAAAGAAGGGGTTGTACACTCCTCCTCCTACTCCTGACAGACCCTTGGATTTCATCTCCATGGTTTACATGTTTGGTCTAAAGTCTACCAAACATGGAAATGATTATGTATTTGTGCTCATTGAACAATTTTCTAAGATGGACATCTTAACAACCTGTAAGAAGAGTATCACTATCGAGGCCACTGCTAAGATCTTCTTCGAACATGTTTGGGTTCATTTTGGGATACCAAAAACTATTATTTAATATCCTGATAGAAAATTCTTGACTACATTATGATCCATCCTATGGTCAATAACGGAAACTAAAATCACAAAATCCACTTCCTTCCACCCCCAAACTGGTGGGAAAACAGAGGTGGTCAAAAACTTATTGTGTATCTTCTGAGAATGTACAACTCCAAACATCCATGCAAATGGTATGAAAGCCTTACTTATGTTAAACATAGTTATAACAAAGCCTCCATAGCTCTATTGTCCAAATCCCTTTTCGAATGTGCTTGGGGCTCCATCCATTGGTCCCCATTAATGTATCTCTACCCATTCCATATTCCCTAAAAGATTCATCCCTCACTTAGAATGAGGAAGAAAAAGAAGCCAATTTTTTTGAATGGATCCATCACCTACCCTACCCTAGCCTTCCTAACAATAATTGTACTTCTCAATTTTCCAACGAGCTACTGTGCACCGAAAATGGAGATTGTATGCAAAGTTGTGCCCTCGAGAATTTGGTGTATCGACAAACTACCTTGGAGACCAAAAACATTTTGGCACTTCACCTCCCAAGGTTATGGTTTTGGACCATTTCATCCTCTTGTGATATCTTTTTTTAAATGAGTGTAGCTCACATCTCTCTCTCTTTGGAGATAATCTACCACCATTCTAGCTAATTTTTGTTTTGTAGTATTCTTCTATTTTATTCATTAATATAAGTTGGGTTTCACTATATTACTATTCTATATACTATATTCTTGTTCGTTCTTTATTTCATTCCCTATACAATTTGTATCAATGGTATAAAAGCAATATGTTCATTGTTATTTCTCGATGCATATCCCTGACGAGGTCAGGGTATAGAGATATGGGTCGCCAGCTAGTTTGACTTAGGGAAGAACGCTCTCGCTGGCCCAAGAAAACTCTTGTGGTGGAAGAAAAGAGAGATGACAGAGCATAATATCATTTCAATATGTTTCTCAAGGAAGTCCTTGCACGACAAAGGAACGAGATGATGGGAAAATTTTCCCAGAGCCTTCGACAACTAAAAATGATGGGTGAGGCACCTTCAACAAGAATCCATTTTGAATGTGTGACACCATTAAAGGTACAAGTTAAATTTAATATTTCTTTATTTGAAGGCTAAATAGATGCATATTCTTTGAATAAATGGATAAATCTACTAGAGGGTTATTATTTTGTTTAAAAAAAAATCGGAAGCGAAGAGATTACCTTCACACTCCTTAAAGTCCTTCCCCATGTAAAAAATTGGTGGGAAGGTTACTGGGAGAGACATAATGATCATTATTCTATGTAATTTGGGACAAGACCCACTTGGTCGACCTTTGTTGATGCCATGAAGGAGGAATTCTACCTTGCTGGAAATTATGATTATTAGTACACAATATGGACAACTATATGTCATGAGAGATACCAAATGGTGCTAGAGTACACCAATGTCTTCCATACCTTGTGCTCAAATATGGGTATCAAAGACTCCAAGTGACATATCCTATCTAGAAATTGGTTATTTATATGTTGTCAAAATCGAGCAGAAATTCAAGAAGAGGAATAAGTGGAAGTTTGTATCTGCCAATCCGCCACAATAGAAGCATGGTAAAGGAATCCCTAACTCAAAACAAAATGGATAGATAAAATAAATCCAACCTAAATTCAATCAGTCCAAGCCGTAGGAAAATAAGGGTAATGGAGATTCAAAGAAGGATACTGTAAGGTGGTGTGATTTCCACAAAAAACTCCAGAACAACACTGATGAATTCTTCTCGAAACAGTTGTTATTCACCGACCTTAAAGACAAAGAGTTAGACTCTAATTCAAAGTAGGATAAGTCAAAGAATATCATCAATGTAGAACCCAATTCTACCATCGCAACCACAAAGATCCAACCAAAACAATCAAAGGATATTGAGGAGGGGAAGTTCCTCTTCCATTCAAAGATGTGGGTGAAAGAGACCCCACTACATTTAATTGTTGACAGAAGGAGCTAGAAGAACCTGATATCAAATGAGGTCATCAAGATATTGAAGCTATCAACCATGCCACATCCAAAACCATACACAATTCATTGGTTTAGCTAGGTACAAGACCTTTGTGTTAGCCAGTGGTGCTATCTATCCTATAACATCAATCCTTTCAAAGATGAGGTTATCTGTGATGTTTCCCCACTCGAAGCTTGTGATTGTATTTTATGATATCCATATATGTGGAAACGTCATGCTATATATAAGTCTAAAACTTAGAAATCCATTGTTACTTTCAGAATACAACTCTATAGGAAACCCAAGGTTTTTCCAACTACCATAGTCTCTTTGATCATAGCCAAACAATGTAGGAAGGTAATCTCTCAAACTAGGAAATTTTTCCTCTTCTTGTTTTTCTCTGAAGGTGAACAAAATATCACCATGACATCAAAAACCCCTGCACAGGGTCTTGCTACACAATAAAAGAAGGTGGAAAAATTAGTGGAAGCATACAAAGATATTTTCACCTCACCTATCGAGATACCTCTACATTTCCAGGTGAAGAATTCAATTGACCTAATAAATGTGCACATTTACCTAACATCCCAATATACAAGTGTTCTCCAATGGAAAATGAAGAAATCAAACACCATATTCAAAGGTTAATCCAAAAAGGGAACATTAGACCAATATGCTCACCTTGAGGGAGCACGGTTGTGTTAGTGTGAAAGAAAGATGGGACATGGTGACTCTGTATTGATTACATAGCTTTAAACAAAATCACATTCTAGAATCAGTATCATATTCCATGGATTGAAAACCTTCTTGACCAAATCAAGGATGAAAAGTACTTTAGTAAGATTGATCTTAATTCAAGCTACCACTAGGTAACAATCGAGAAAATCGATGTATGGAAGATTTCCTTCAATTCCAAAGAAGGCCTTTTTGAGTGGTTGGTCATGCCTGTTGGATTGAATAATTCTCCAACAACTTTCATTAGGATGGTGGACTACATCCTGTGGCCATTCACCAATTCTTTTGTGGTCATATATTTGGATCGAATCCTCATCTTAAGTATATGGGATACATCAAGGATGAACATGGTGTGCACGTGGATGCATCCAAGTTCCCATTCATTTACAACTTGTCGACCCTAACAACTCTAACTGAGCTTCACAATTTCTTAGGCCTTGCCAACTTCTATTGCAAGTTCGTGTTGGGGTTCTCTCATGTTTCTTGGCCCCTCGGTCACATCACCAAGGGTGGATCCATGGCTAAGATGTTTTGGGCTTATTCATACCAAAAACAATATGAGGATTTGAAACACTGATTATGTTCAACACCCATACTCACCTTTACAAATATGCAAAAACCCTTTGAGATTGAGATAGATGCTTCAAAATATACAATTAGCATAGTCCTCACTCAACATGGCCATCTAGTGGCCTACCATAGTGAGACACTCTCATATGTCATATGTAAGAACCCCACCTATGATAAGGAAATGTACTCCATTGTATAACCTTGATGCCAATGGAAGAATTACATTCTCAAGAAAGATACCACCATCCACACTCACCCCAATCCTTATAGTGCATGCAAATGGAGGGGAAGTTACAAAATGATTGCTACCAAAAGTGGTCCACCTACCTGCAATAGTTCCACCTCAAGAAGGGTACCACCAAATGAGACATTGACTACCTCGGTTGACCTACATTTTTAGCACTAACCTCATTTCTCAACTCTTGCAGCCATGAGGCCTTCGAGTGGTCACATTGTTGGGCATGTGTTATATTCTTTGCATGTGTGTGTCTGGGCGCGTCAGATTCGACAACTACGTCTGGAGATACCTATAGTAGTGGTATTTGTGTCATGTGCACTGGGTGATTTCCTAGGGGGGTCCTAGGGGGGGCAAGTATGCCCCCCTTGGTTACACACAGCATTTGGGGCAGCGCCTCGAAATTTGTTTTTGGGCGGTTTTTGCTATTTTTAGCAGTTTTCTAAATTAATCCCAGATTAAGGGATTAGGGTTTTGGTATCTACGGAATACCTAAAAACATTGCATATATTGTATGGTGAATGGTGAAATTTGATATAATGAATATAAGAAAGGTTTTCCCGGTTGAGGGTTTCCGGTATAAAATCCCTGTGTACTTTGTGTATGAGCCATTGATTAAATTCTATTTTTCTTAAGAATCTATATGCATTGCTTTACTTCACAGGTTTAAAACTTACATGTGGTATTAGAGCTCACTTTTGGCTTCATAGGGATGCCTTTGTTGTTGAGGTTTTGGCTCGGTCTTGATAGATCAATTTTATCTTGTGTCTATGATAAACCTGGGTTTAATGGGAGCTTTTGCAGTGGTGATTTGAGTGCAGAAAGAGGAAAGGAAAGCTCTTCTAGAATTGAGATAGAGAAGTTCAATGGTGAAAACTTTGAGTTATGGAAGCTGAAGATGGAGGACCTTCTTGTAGAAAAAGAACAATGGATCGTTGTGGATCCTAGTACACAGGATACTGGTACATTGTCTACTAGCACACAGGCTACTGGTACACAACCTACTAGTACACAAACTACCAGTACACCACCTACTAGTATGTAGAAGGAAGATTGGGAGAAGTTGGACAGAAGAGCAAGGAGTATTATTTGACTCTGCCTGGCATATTTGGTGTTATTGAATGTCTCAGGAGAATCTACAGCCAAGGAACTATGGGATAAGTTGGGGAATTTGTATCAATCAAAGTCCCTGGTAAACAAGTTGTTTCTTCGAAAGAAGTTGTATCATCTTAGGATGGAAGATGGAGATTCTGTGACAAAACATCTAAATTCCTTTAATACTCTGGTAAGTCAACTTGTCTCTGTTAATATTACGATTGCAGAAGAAGATAAGTGTATTACTTTGTTATGTTCTTTTCTAGACTCTTGGGATAATCTGGTTGTAGCAATAGGTAGTACCACTCAATATAGATTGAAGTATGAGCATGTAGTTTCATCCTTGTTATCTGAAGAGATGAGGCGGAAAAGCATGGATGGTCATAGCACAGATGATTTATTTGTAAGAGGTCGTACCCAAGACAGGAATCCTGGTAAGTCTTCGAGGGGAGATCTAAATATACAGGTAGATCTAAGTCTCCAGGAAAATCTTTGAGGAAATGATGGAAGTGTGGTAAAACAGGGCATTATAAGAAAGATTGCAATTCTAAGAAGGTTGAAAAACCAAAGGGATCTAATAGTACCTCTTCCATAGAGATGAAAACCTCCACTAAAGAAGGAGGTGATGTTTACCTGGCATCTATAGGTACATATGCAAACCATGATGTATGGTCAATCGACTCAGGTGCGTCATACCACATGAATCCTCACAGGGAGTGGTTCTCTAAATATGAAAAATATGATGGTGGAGATGTACTCCTAGGAGATGACTCGATAGAAAAAATCATGGGACGTGGAAGGGTTAAGTTGCTGCTAAAATATGGAAGGATTAGAACACTCCCTAGGGTTCTTCACATTCCAAAACTAGCCATGAGCCTAATATATGTAAGCAAGTTGGATGATGCAGGAGTGAATATTGTATTTGGAAAGAACACTTGCAAGATGGTACGAGGAGCAATGGTGTTGATGAGGGGAGTTCAGTGTGGAACTCTGTACAAGTTGTTGGGAAGCACTTATACTAATGGGTGCAACAGTTTTGTTGTCCCTGAGAAGAGAAATGAAGGAGACAATATCAATATTGTCTCAGAAAATAAGACCATGTTGTGGCATCAAAGACTAGGGCATATTGGAGAAAAGGGCCTTTGAACACTACACTGTAAAGGTATGGTTGAAGGTATGGCTAATTTCACTCTGGATTTTGATTTCTGTGAGCATTGCATATATGGTAAACAGAATCGAGTAAGATTCCCATTTGGTGATACAAGAGCAAAGGGGATCTTAGAGTTGATACACAGTGATGTGTTTGGACCTGTGCCTATTCCATCACTAAGTAAGTCTATGTATTATGTTTCATTCATAGATGATTTCTCAAGGAACACATGGATTTATTTTCTTAGAAAGAAATCTGAGGTATTTGATAAATTTAAAGAGTTTAAGGATCTGGTAGAAAATCAGACAGAGAAGAAAATAAAGGTATTGAGAACAGATAATGGTGGGGAATTCTGCGGAAATGAATTCGAAGAATTCTGTAAGAAGTGTGGTATAGCAAGGAAAAAGACTACTCCATACACTCCTCAGCAGAATGGATTTGCAGAAAGGACGAATAGGACACTGATGGAAAAAGAAAGGAGCATGCTAAGCGGTGTCGAGTTAGGACATGAATTATGGGTAGGGGAAGTGGGTACAACATGTTACTTGGTCAATCGATCACCCTCATCAGTGTTGGATGATAAAAATCCACACGAGGTATGGACTGGAAAGAATCCCTCTCTTCAACATCTTAGAGTGTTTGGTTGTGATGATTATGTACATGTTCCAAAGGAAAATAGGAGTAAGATGGATAAAAAGGCTGAAAAGTGTATCTTTATTGGTTATAAAGATGGTGTGAAAGGTTATAAGATTTGGAACCTAGAAACCAAGAAGATTGTTTACAATCAAGATGTTGTTTTCGGAGAGGTAAAAGATGTTTCCAAATAGGAATTCCTACCAAGACCAGAAGAAACTGAGAAAATAGAGCTAGAGTTGGATGATGCAAAATCTAAATCATCTGAAGAAGATGAAGCAACAAAAGAAGAAGAAGAACCTCATACCCCAGTATTGAGGAGATCAGTGAGAGAAAGAAGGCAACCAGAAAGGTATATTCCACCTGATTTTCGTTCCAATTTTGCTTTATCTATTATTGATGATGATCCCAGAACTGCCAGGGAAGCAGTGAATTCAAAGGATAGTAAACTATGGAAGCAAGCCATGGTTCAAGAAATGGATTCCTTGGATAAGAATGAGGCATGGGATATAGTTAAGTTACCATCTGGAAGAAATTATGTTGGTAGAAAATGGTTGTTTAAGAAGAAGTTTAATGCAGAAGGAAAAGTGGAGAAATACAAAGCTCGGCTAGTAGCAAAAGGTTATTCCTGGGTAGAGGGAATTGACTTTGGTGAGATTTTTTCTCCTGTTTCTAAGTTAACTTCTATTATATTTCTTTTATCTATTGTTGCTGCTTTTGATATTGAAGTGGAACAGATGGATGTGAAGACAACATTCCTACATGGGGATATAAAAGAAGAAATCTACATGAAGCAGCCA
>ML777854.1:493327-508192 GCA_009831015.1 Picea engelmannii | reverse complement strand
CATGTTGTTGGTAGGAAATAACATGGATGTTATCAAGGAGGTGAAATCGCAGCTATCCTCCAAATTTGACATGAAGGATCTCAGTGTTGCTAACTTCATTATGGGAATGGAGATTAAAAGAGATCGTGCAAACAAGAAACTCTGGTTGAATTAGAGAAAATATGTTGAGACGATATTACAAAGGTTTAATATGCATAGAAGTAAACTGATCAAGGTTCCTATTCCTATAGGTGTAAAATTATCTGGAGATCGGTGTCCCAAGACATAGGAAGAAGAAGAGGACATGTCCCATGTTCTGTATGCCAGTGCAGTTGGCAGTTTGATGTATGCAATGGTCTGTACTAGACCGGACATTGCACATGCAGTGGGAGTTTTGAGCAGGTATATGTCAAAACCAGGGAAGGAGCATTGGAAAACAGTAAAGCGGGTCTTCAAGTATCTTCATGGCACTACCAGTTATGGATTGTGCTACCAAGGAAGACAAGGATTGGACAAAGTGATGGACATACATGGATTTTTTGATGCATACTGGGCTGGAGATCTAGATCATAGAAGATCTACAAGTGGGTATGTGTTTAACCTATTTGGAGGAGAAATCAGTTGGATGAGAAAAAGACAGGATGTAGTGGCACTCTCAACTACAGAAGTTGAATACATGGCAACCACTCATGCAAGCAAGGAAGCAGTATGGTTACAAAGATTGTGTTCAGGTATTGGGTTGGTACAACAAGCAGTGAGATTAGATCGTGACAGTCAGACTGTAATATTCCTGGAAAAGAACCCAGCTTATCATTCGAAGACAAAGCATATTGATGTTCAATATCACTTTGTGAGAGACATGGTTGAGGAAAAGAAGGTGTTGTTGGAAAAGGTCGACACTTTGAAGAATGTTGCAGATTCATTGACAAAGTCTGTGAGAACAAAAAATTTCTCCTGGTGTAGAGTAAAAATGGGCATTAATACCCTAGATTGTTGACTATATAATCCCCTGGACCCCTAGATGCAAAGAAAACAACAAGTGAGAGAATGTTGGGTATGTGTTATATTCTTTGCATGTGTGTGTGTGGGTGCATCAGATTTGACAACTGCGTCTGAAGAACCCTCTAGTAGTGGCCTTTGTGTCATGTGCACTGGGCGCTTTCCTAGGGGGGTCCTAGGGGGCGTCAAGTATGCCCTCCCCTGGTTACGCACAGCGTTCGAGGCAACACCCCGAAAAAAAAAATTGGGCGGTTTTTGCTATTTTTAGCAGTTTTATAAATTAATATTGGATTAAGGGATTAGGGTTTTGGTATCTACGGAATACCTAAAAACATTGTATATATTGTATGGTGAATGGTGAAATTTGATATAATGAATATAAGAAAGGTTTTCCCGGTTGAGGGTTTCCAGTATAAAATCTCTGTGTACTCTATGTATGAGCCATTGATTAAATTATGTTTTTCTTAAGAATATATATGCATTTATTTACTTCATAGGTTTAAAAATTACACACATATATATATCACAATGATCCTAAATTTAGTGCCACATATCAATCATTGGGTGTAGGCACACCATATACAAATTTCCATCTTGGGGATGAATTATTATGCCATTTAGGACATCTTTGTGTACCTTCAAGAGAGCATGCGAAGCCAATTTAGGAATCTCATTATAGTCAAGAGGCAAGACACTTTGGTGTAGAAAATACCATGTATATACTACAAAAGTAATTTTATTAGCCAATGCTTCAACGTGATCTCAACAAGTATATCATATCATGCACTGCTTGTGCCATTGTCGTGTCTGCCATTAAAAAGGAGGGGTTGTACACTCCTCTACCCACTACCAATAGGCCCTTGGAGTCCATCTCCATGGATTACATGTATGTTATACCTTCTACCAAACATGGTAATGACTATGTAATTGTTTTCATTGATTGGTTTTCTAAGAAAGCCATATTAATAGCTTGTAAGAAGAGTATCACCACTAAGGCCATTGCTAAGATCTTCTTCAAACATGTTTGGGTTCATTTCAGGATACCATAGACTATTATTTTAGATCATGACAAAACATTCTTCAGTACATTCGATTCCATCCTATGGTCACTGATGGACACCAAACTCACAAAATACAAAACCTCCAGCAATAGGTTCATGATATCTTGGAGAAGGCCAATGCTAAGGCCAAGTAGCAACATGACCAACATCAAGTTTCACACAAGTTTCAATTTGGTGACAAGGTGTGGTTGCATTTTTAGGAAGAGTACCTCACAATCCCCCACAAAAATTGCATACCACTCCAATATGGTCCTTACACCATCATAAAATTTGTGGTTGATAATTATTTTGACTTGAGTATTCCTCCTTTCCTTGGATTGCACCGAGTATTTAATGTGGAGCTACTTTGACCATATTTCCCACCTCTTTTGAACACCTCGAAGGTGGATGAGAAATTATCCCCTACCAAAATCAATCCCAAATACATTGCACAAGATCCAATGGATCTAATAATGGACACCAGGATGAAGGGAACCTACGAGTAGAACATACAACTCTATCGGGTTGTCAAAGTAGGGAAGCTACTTCAAAAAGGAAAGTGGCTCACCAAGGTTCATATTTAGAAAATGTCTTTCCATCTCCTAATGGAAATTGATGCAATGGGGACCATTTCTTCCTAAGTGGGAGGACTAATCCAGGTGGATATCAGTGGCCACTCACCTCTCCCACTGACTCATCACGGTTCTCCATCTTGTCCATTTTTGTTATTCTTTTTGGGTCTTAAACTTCAGGGGTCATTTTTAGGCCTTAAATGATGTTTTTTGGTCATTTGGGGCCAAGGGTGGCTATGTCCTTCCTTGACTTGCCAAAAAAATGTACTTCTTAGTTAAATATTTCCATCAAGCTATTGTGTGTCCCAAATGGGTATTGTGTGTAAAAGTTGTGCCCCAAGGAAATCGGTGTATCAATTAACCACCTTGGGGCCACAATAAGGAGAACATCTTCTAGCGGAGGTTTTTAGTGTTACAAAATTTGGAAAAAAATTCAAAAAAGCCTCTGCTACAACCTCCTTGATTGGTTGTGTAGGTTTTAGTGGATGTTCCATATATATAAATAAAAATTGGGTGGGCAGAGGTTGCAGTAGAGTTTTTTTTTCATCGTTGTTCTTATCAAAACGCATTGGTGCGGTATTGAAAATCATGCACCAGTACATTACTATAATAAAACACATCGGTACATTAATATAATAAAAACACCTTGGATCTTAATATAATAAAAAATTCCCTGGTTCATTTATAACTATTGCATACTAGTTCCACCTTTTTCATTGTATTCATAGCATCAATGCTCTTATAATCACTACACACCAGTTCCACGTTTTTTTCATATGATGCATCATTTTTCTTTAGGATTTGTCTACCCTGGTGTGATTAAGTTATTGTTAACCCCGATGCGATCATGTTATCCTAAGACCTGGAGCATTTAATATATCATGTGCCCCATTGCTTTTGTAATTAGTATGTATCGATATATCGGCACCATTATCTTTAGTATGCATCGATACATATAATATAGTAAAGGAACTAGTGCATAAATAATTTTTAGAATCCTAGTGAGTATAATAAACATAATGCACTAGTATGAAAATTATGTTTAGTGCCCCAGTTTATATTTCAAACATGAGAACCATACAATTTTGAAACGATAAATATTATTGTACGTTATATCATTTAATGAATGGTGTGTTTTCTCAATAGTACATATTGGTGCATTATTATAATTAACATGTACCGGTGTGTATGACTCCTCAAAACTCACCAATGTTTATATTATGGCATGCACTGTCTAGTGAGTTCAAAAGAATACAGTTCACTAAATGTATATATTTTAATTCATTTTTTTTTACAAATTTTCAATTAATTATTTCAAAATCAAATATATTTTTATAATAATATTATTTTATATTTATGTTATTGCATTCTGATATAATGATTGCATTAATTTTTTATCCAACCAATTAAACCTATGTTATTTATAACAATCTAAATCGTCCACATATTAATTATTCAGGAACACAACATTTTACATCATTCGACAATGCAATGAAATAAGAAACCCATTTATTATATATGAATAAGAGACTCATTGTCATACAAAAAGGGACAACGTAAAGGTCTAGTACAATAATTAAATTGCAACCAATTTGTAATTGTTACACTTATTGATTACATGCCCTCATGCAATTGGGACTATATGTCAAGATATTAAACAAAATCCTTGATTTTTAGAGACAAATATTCCAAAACGTACAACTTGCAGTATCATTCAATTATATTGATTGTCATTCATCAGTTGAACTGTTGACATTGCTAGGGATGCATGCATGCCTCATTTCTTCATCATTTGTAGGTGATATTGTACTTTGGTTTTTTAACATAATGTTTTCTTGATCGACTTGTTTTTAATGTTCTTCCCCTTCATCTTCCATCTACAAACATAGAAATAAATTGTAATAAGTATATCTAAATTTATATATATAATAGAATACACATGATTGTGTAAATAAAAATAAATACCTTAGCACCAAGTCTTTCATAAAAAATACACATTCTTTCAAATCCATGCCTAATGAATTCTCTCAAAATCTCCTATGATGTCTGCATTCCATACTTTGTTTCATGCATGTTTAATACAACATGACAAAGCATAGTCGATATAATCAATATAGTTTTTTCTAGTTTTTTCATTAATGATAAAACAATGGAAGTTAAACAACATAGCTACTTAAAAATTGTTCGATTAAACTTTAATTCTTCAACATATACTCATTATTATCACACAAGTTGTAGGTTGGGAAAAGCCCGACCCAAACCACAATATGGCAACAACTAAGAGAACACCTACCCATTGTCACCTCATATAGGCATTCTCATCACTTTAGAGGTGAAGTGATCACCTCAAGGGGGTAATCCTAGGTGACCCTATGGAGAAATGAGATGGAAAGTGGTATTTACGAATGGATGCCCCTATAGGTCAAATTTCTAAGTGGAAGATGGATTTGATGACACGTCTAGGAAGTGGTTTAAGGTTGTCAGGTCTTTGAATATCTAGAAAAAGTGTGTGTACCTTCCCGAGACACAAGAAATGACAACTGTACAAGCTATATGTTAGGTGTAAAATCAATTTAATCTTGTTTTCCCTATTTGCAGCAGTCAACAAAAACATTTATCAGCGAACAAATGATTATTATATCTGCTAAAGATATGTTAAAAGTCACGTAAATGATACAAGATCTTAAGCTATGTACAACTAGTACAACTCAATATTGAAAGAGAAATAATTTAGAAATAATGTAAGGTTGTCATAAACAAGTGTTGCAAAGATATAATTGCATCCTTATATATGTAGCAAAAAATTTGTTACAGAAGAAAAATCATCGACCAAAACTAGAAAATAATCCACCCAAAAAGTGCACTGGAACTAGTAGATTATAGGGGCAAATTACTAGCAACTTTTGACGGTTGGAAAGAGAGTTATTTAGAAAATTGTTTAGGGTTTTCTGCAGCCCTAATGGATGTAGATTAAAGTTGTAATAGCATAAATAACTACTTGGAGAAACAAAACACCCTTGTGGTCTTAGCAAGCTTAGAACACAGAAAATATTCCAACTTAGACGATCTCAATATCTCATTTTTTTACGATTACCAATGCAATGATTTATTTTTCCAATGCATGAAAGTTAGTGTCTTTCTAGTGGAAAAGGGAGTCTCTTTCTTAAACAATTTGGATGATTTATTTCCTTGGGGTTTTAAGCCATTTTACTCCCCAAGGAAAACCCTAACCAACAAGGAAAACCAAGGAGGGTGTAAGCCCTTTTAATCCTCCTAGTATCCTTTGAACCAAAATTATTTCAAACAATTATAATGGACTTGGAGGGGGTTGTATTCCCTTATACTCCCCAAGAAAAATCACATTAACCTTACAACCAAGAAAAGAGAGAAATAAACATTAATTCCTTACCTAGTTGAAGCATTAACAAGATGAAACCCTAATTCACCAAGCAAATTCCACCATAAAGAAAGAAACAATCCTCCAAGAGAGCTAGCACATCATCCATCCATCCAATAGAAAATATAAACCATCAAAAGATAATGTAACCAAGAGAGATAGAGATAAATTCCCAAGTAGGGCGCAAATTTCATCCAAATATCATTCTCCACATGAGAGAGCTATGATGAAAATGAATTAGAGGTGACCTCTATTTATACAAATCCTCTAATAAAATGTTTGTCCACACAATTTAGGGTAAAACACAATATAAGGGTTCAATATCCCCAATATTTACCCTTTACATAACATAATAACTTTTTAATTCATAATTTGCACATAAACAAAACCCTAAGTAAGATGTCGCCCCTCTACGATGACGTTTTGGCACTTTTTGCAAGTCGTTGGAGTAGGATATGGGTGATATAGGCATCCAAATTCCACGTGTCCTTGATCCAAGACTCTTCTCCATGATCCATGACTTCCTTTAAAACATGCCAAGTGTCCTCAACCACCACCAAACCCTATCCCCACTATGACGCCAAGCCCTCAAGGGCGACGTTTTGGTCTTATTAGGAAAATCGTTTGGGTGGTAGAGGCTAGGTTATATCCTTTGTGATGTCTTCTAAGACTCCAAAGGCATGTCTTTGTGATAAAACATGTGGGCCCTGGGAATCCACCTTATGGGATTCAATCCTTATGGAATCCCAAGCTAGGATTGCTCCCCCAAAATTGTCCACCAACTGGGTCCTGCACAATAAATGGATACGCCCTCCAAGGATCTCAAGTCAAATAATCATGATGAATAAATAAAATATCCATATAAGCAAGTACATCCAAACCACCTCATCAAAATAAACTAACGATCAAATATCCTATGCAATTTTCCAAGTTTAGGTATGGGAGGGTTGACAGAATGACCTATTGGGTGAATCGTACCTCAAGTTTAGGGGTATTTCCCAAGGGGACCTCCTTCTAAGTCATGTGGATGAGAGGAATATGTTTGGGCATGGGGTTCATGACATACAAGGGGTTGTAGTGTCTCACTTATGGGTACCTTTGTAGAGGGTGTGTTGCACCTTTGTTTTCAATGCAACCTTTCTCCAAGCCCATTTGTTGTCTTTTATTCTTTTAGGATGTTTCCAGGTTGAATCCAAGGTGGGGCTTATACCTAAGCATGAAAAATTGTGCCCACCTTGACTCTACCCTGGTCATATCATGCTTCCCCAAGTTGGAAACATATGTGGGGCTTCTACTTAAGTAATAAAAACAATTCCCACACATGCTCCTCCCTGGTTGGCATTTGTTATTAATCATTATTTTACGGGTCCCATCATTTTTTTATGAGAGACATTTCATTGTCCTCGATATCCTTGGGTGAGAATATAGAAGTTTAATGGTTTGGATTTTATCTTTTTTCAGCCACAAGCCTCTTGGCCTTCAGCCCCTTCTTCCCATGAAGTGAGAGGCAACTCCTTCTTGGGTCAGTACACCCGAAAAACCCAAAAGGTGAGGAGATGAGAGGATGAAGTGTATAAAGTGACAAGTATGGTAGGGAATGGAATGATGACTCGTCAAAAGGACCTCTTAGTAGAATAACTATCCCTAAGGGTGACCCACTTACTATGGCGTAATGTCAACCACCAAAGTGAAACAGGGCAAAGAGCATAATGTCCAAGAAAATGTCACATAATCAAAAGTAGTAATAGATGCAACAAACTCAAAGGCCTCAAATATTGAAATGGCACTCACCATAATACCTAACTTGTACCTCATGGATCAAGACCCAATTTCTTCCGAAGACTAGCTGATGTGGTGGATACTGTCGTGACAAACATGGAGTTGTGGTGGTGAGGTGGGTCTCTATCTGTGCAAGTGGAAATTGTTGGTCAAGTTTTCTCTCAGTACTCCATGGCTACAACTTGAGGGCCTCGATACATCATCTCCTTATTTATCCCTAAGAGTTGGGGATAACACTCACAATCCATACTTAACCAAATGTTTATCAATCCATGAGTTGGTTCCTCTTTGTATGTTAGCACCTAGTAGAAGACATCCATGGACAAGTGTAAATTAATTATTTAAATATAAATATCATCGAAATATGAAATATTAAGAAAGGCCAAAAATGTGAATACTCACAAAGTTTGTCATCAACCATTTTATTCCTCGTTGTTTTGTCTTATGTGATGAAAGGATTCTGTTTGTTTTTCTTTTCTGCAACAAAACAATTCAAAATTAGCATTTCACGTGATACTTATATTTGATGTGCATAAAATAATAAATAAATGATTACATACCTCTGAGGAACATTGTAGTTGGAATGGCTCCTCCTGTGACGAAATTATGTTCATTTATTTTAACATCTTCTTCTACACTCTTTTGAACATCCCTACTGACATGTCTTGGTTTTCTCCTTGTTTGTCCCTTGGAATTTTCAAAATCTATCTGGGAAAATAAAAATACACAAAAATTATTATTTACAAAAAAAAAGATCCTGGTGCGTATATTAAGATAATTCAAACCGGGGCATCAACAATATTTATACACACTAGTACAATAAACAATGTCATTGCAAAATTGAAAACATTTTACAATTAAGAAAAGAATGACTTCCTAAGTACTATTTATTACACATCGTTGATCATTGAAAAAATATAATAAATGGTGATTTCCATATAAAAACAATAATTTTTCCAGTTTAAACTCAATGGTGCACTTTGTAAACAACGTGCCCTAGTGTGTATTTAGGTCAAATGCACACTATCGACCACGAAAATGATTTCTTAATAATATTTCAAATTGAAATAAAGCGGTGTTGTGTGCAAACAAATACGCTCTGTTGCACTTGTTGTGTACAGAACGCATCGATCATCGCAAAGGTGTTTAAAAAAAATGAAAGCTACAGGATGGTTTGGGATCTAATGAAATGAGTGGTTTCATTACAATGGATAGGAAACGCCCATATATAAATAACCAAAACCTATAAAAAAATTGTTCTTAAAAAAATAATTATTGTGAAATATAGAAGGAGAAAGGGAAAGAACAGTTAGGAAATTAGGGCTTCCAATACTGAAGGTAACTATAAACCCTTTTTTTTGGGGGGGGAATGCACTAAAAATTGTTTGAATAAAATAGGAGAATGATCAATATTATTAATATAAAGAAATTGTATACCTAAAATTTCTCCTCTGTTAATTTCTATGTGATCTCCAGTACTCCCCCTCAAATTTGGCTCTTAAAAAAAAACACACCCACTCGGAAATATTTGTTGATAAATATATGTTGCACAAATATCCTCTCTACAATTTGGAAAACAATAAAACAGTGAATAGGGTTTTTATTTATAAACACAAAAACTCAAATTCCCGCTCATTTTTTCATTGTATATTTTGATGCATTGGTGATAAACGCGTGCATTGTTTAAAATAAAAAAATACAATTTTTTATGCGCTATGTAGTGAGTAGTGCATCGGTGCAGTATGCATAATGCACACATTTATTTTCGTAATAAATTTCTAAGTATTGATAGTAGGAACATTTTTTTCTAACTTGTTTTAGTCGGTGCATTATACATTTTGAAACGCATCGATGTGAAGTGTAATTAATAATGTATCGGGGCAGTGTGTAAGTAATAACGCACCATAAGACAATTAAATTTTCACAATGAAAATGATAACATCTGTATCTAAAGCTTTTGAAGGTTTTGTTTTGTGGAGGAAATAGCATATGCTAGTATTTGATGCTTATCTCAATTAAACACACTGGTGTGTTTTGTTTATACATACGCACCGATGCATTTTTTTATACATATGCATCGGTTCGTCTTTAAATGATAAAGTGCATTAGTGGGAGAGAGAGAGAGAGAGAGAGGGAGGGAGGGAGGGAGGGGGATACAGAGTGAGGGGGGAGAGAGGGAGGATATAAGGAGAGAAGAGGAGGTAAGGGGGAAGAGCGTGAGAGAGGGGATGAGAATCAAATTCATATTTTCTATGTTTGAAGAGGATATTTTCAAGGATTGAGTAATTATTTCAAATTTTGTATATCAAGATTGAGATTTTTTGTATAGTTGGGTGGAAAAAAACAATGATATTGTAGAAAAAATAATGATTTTGTAAGTCTGTTGTCAAGTTATAAAAGTTATTTGAAGTTAATTTTGAAGTTAGATTGTTCTATGCTACCCAAGATGGTGGTTTTGGATCAAATGCAGGGAAAAATGAATTATAATATAAAATGGTCAATCCTTCACATTCTAGTGTTACCTCATTTTGTATATTTTGAACTCCTTCAAGTTCTCTCACACCAATTGTAGTACGTATAATTTTATTGATAATTCATTTATCTCATTGAATTTATTCTATGTATGGAGGCGCAGTTTAATAATTTTTCATTGAATTTTGTAGGATCGAGTTCAGATGCTCAATATATTCTCGTGGTCCCAAAATTTCGCAAGCCAGAATCATGAGAAATATATCGAAAGAATATGTTTGATAAAAATTGACAACTTCTTTACCCTACCAATCCTAACATGCCATCTTCCAGCAACTAGCCTAGGTCAATGGTATTACACCACGAATTTGATATATTTTATGTAGAAAACCCTGTAGGGCATAAGAAAAATATGATTGAGTAATTGTATTTTTGGTTTTTCAATGGAAATAATGTTAATGTATTGCTTAATTCGAAATATGTTTTATAAAGGGTTTGGTTTCATGTTTATTATTGGGAAAAAAATCCCATGCTTCTAATAAGTGTTTGGTATAATGTTTGTGTTGGACAACTGAGAGGGGGGGGTGAATCAGTTGTTACCGTGCTTAAACAATTATGCTTCTTTTAAAATCTTTACAAGGCACTCAATGATGATCACAATAATGCAGGGAAATAAACAATGGCACATTCAGCATCAGTCACATATATGAGAAACACAAAGACAGATATTTCCCGAGGAAACCCATACAGGGTAAAAACATCTTTTTCTTTATATGATAAGTAATAGTTATAGTCTTTACATTATCATACATATGAGCACCAACTCATAATGAGGCTACAACCTCAGTTTTGAAAGTTGCTACTTGCTGAGAGCACCAAATCTCTGTATTCTCTAGCACCCACTATAAGGAAGCACCAACTCCCTGGTTTCTCTAGCACCAACTAGAAGGAAGCACCAACTCCCTGGTTTCTCTAGCACCAACTAGAAGGAAGCACCAACTCCCTGGTTTCTCTAGCACCAACTAGAAGGAAGCACTAACTCCCTGAGTGTTTCCAGAACCAACTGGATGGAAGCACCAACTTCCAATAATACAGGCACCAACCTGTATAACAGAGAACAAGAGTTCTCCCTTGCACCACCCTGCCACCCTGGTTTCTCTGGCTGCAACCAGATAGAAGCTACAACTCCCTGTGTTCAAGTACCCACTTGAACCTATGAGAACAACAGTCCTCCCTAGCACTTCCCTACCACCCTGGATAGTCAATATGAATTACTGAAACTTATTACAGTGATATAATGTTCAACAACAGCTTACCAGTCTCATCACTGTTCTGCAAGATTTCACTGCTCTGTCTGCCTCACTATCGTCCTGCCTGCATACCTTGCACTTTATGTTCTTCTATATTTTGTACTCTGTGCGCCATTCCTCTTTAATGCACCTTTTTTCTTTTGTGCATTTCAACAACTGCACTCCACCTCCTTCTTTACACCTCCATCACTCACAACAGCAACAACGACAACCACAACAACTCCAACAGCAACAACAACTGCATCTCTTCTCTGTACCATGTACTTATAGCTTATGTGCACCTTGTGCATGAAATGCACACAATATCTCTTCGTACTCACACCATGTCGATATCCTCCACCTCTCGAGTGCTCTGCCTGATCATCGCAACTCTTCAGCTTCTCTGGTGGTTCCCACTATGCGTCCAACATCACTGGGTGTTCAGCTGAGATTCCTCAGCCTCTCTGGCAATTGAGGTTCCTCGTCTTCTCTGGCATAGTCAAGCTTATCCTTTATGTTTCAGTTAAAGACTTCAATGCTCATCCATCTATCAATTCCCTCTAAGAATGGTCTTCATTCATTGGAAGAAGCTTGGAGACTCTTCATCTCCTCTAGCGATCACACAGAAGTCTCTTCGAATATTCTAGCAGAAACCATCAATGGTTTCTAGCAGTTACACTGTGAAGAGCAACATTATCCCTCCGATCATACTCAAATTCACCTGCACCATTGGATTGGCTCCATGGGATCTTGCATTCATTTCGGCATTTTGGTATTCGACAATTCGGCATTCATGCGACCAAGTGTCTCGACACTCCCAGTTGCGATCCCCGAAACTCTGAAAAGGAGCTTGTCTGCACTATCTCCTTCCCCCATCTTCCACCGATGTGACCACAGGCTACATCCATTTCACCTTTTTGTTATTTTCGCAAACTTATGACCTTCATCGACCCTGATCGACGGTCCACGATCTCGATGAATTGACGGTCCAGATCTGATCGTGAATTCGCATCTCGTTGTTCCTTAGATGGAGGTTCTTGTCACTCCAAGTCATGATAGGTGAGACTCTGAGATGGAGCTTAGATCAACGGTCCAGAATCTTGGTGTATTGACGGTCCAGATCTCATCGTGAATTTGCATCTCGCAATTCCTTAGATGGAGATTTTCGTCACTCCAAGTCGCGATAGGCGAAACTCTGAGATGGAGCTCAGATCAATGGTCCACTTTCTTGGTGATCCGACGGTCCTGATATTTTCGCGATATCGCATCTCACTGTTCCTTAGATGGAGGTTCTCATCACTCTAAGTTGCGATAGCCAAGACTCTAAGATGGAGTTTGATCAACAGTCTAGATCAAACCTCGATCTGATGGTTAAGATTGTTTCGTGGTTTCGCATATCGCAAATTCGAGAGGTTAGGGAACCTCGTTCCTTTGACTTTCCAGTCAGTGACATGACGATATTTCACCATGTGTCCTATGGAACCAACAGTCCAGATCTTGTCATGATTTTGACACTTCACAGACCTTCTTTATGCCTGATCAACGGTCCACAATTCTTGGTGATCTAACGGTCAAAATATTTTCATGAATTCACATATCGCGAGTTTGAACCTCTTTCCTTTGAATTTCACAACCTGCAAAACTCTGAAATGGAGTCTTTGTGGTGCTCTGATCTTTCACCACGCATCCTCTTGATCTAACGGTTCACGACTATCCTCGATGGACGACCAAGATTCCTTCACAGTTTTGGAGAGTTGGATGACTCTTAGACTTATCTTCCTTGCAGCTTCACCATATCTAACACCTATTGATCCTTCGTAGATACCCCAGATCCTATAGCCTAGATCTTCTCGCGATCTCTCCACTTCACGATGGTTCTCCCTGATCCAACGATGGTTGGATCTTATGCTCAGATCTGAACCCTAAGATCTGTCCTCCTCTTCTGCACATTCTTCTTGTCTGAATTCATATCTGACAGTCATCGGGGATTCGGGATGGGATCCAACGATCATTGACACTTCTCCTCCCGAGCTTATGCATCCTCCTTACTTGGAAGAATTTCTAAGTTTCAAGGGCCTCGACCTTTGATCTGCCTAAGATCCTGAGTACGCTATCTCTCTTGAGCTTTGGCAATGAGTTAACCTCATCCCTGGTGCACACCTATGCACTACGTTCGACTCTGCGCTAATTCCTCCTGAGATTACTTTGTTCCTRTTTTTCCATCGATGCACACTTTGATCCTGCCATCAATGACAAGCTCACTTTGCCTGTTAAACCTGCCAACAATCCTCTGCACTATCTCTTCTGAACTTATCGAGCTTTCTCTGCAGCGTCTTCCTAAAATACTTCTGATACTTCTTCTTGTACTCATGCCATCTTTGTTGCTGTACTTTCCATCAATGACAAGCATATGTTGTTTGTTAAACATTTACCAATAGTTTGAGAATATTAAAAGCATCTTGTTACTAATATTATCAATGTAATATTCAATATTTTTACAATCGGGATTCTGATGATGAATGACCTATCCACCATCTAACGTTGCACCCCACTACGATGTCAAGTCGCGAAATTTCTACTAAATGGAAAGAGCTCAAAGATGAAGCATACCGAGAATGGTTGAAACAACCACCTATTCAATTCCCACTACATCCTGAGTCACCAATTCAAAACCTCGTCAGTAACACTAGTTCTTGACATGTTGGGGATCAAGGAAATGATATAGAGGTTTGTATGGATGATTTCTTGTGAGCTACCTAGGCCATGGATGGAATATTATTATATGCATTCCAGCAAAATGAATTAGGGGATGATGTTGATGTCATATATACCTTCCATAAAATCCTAAAATCTGCTTTCACCATCCCTCTATTTGGTCATGTACAGGGGTCTACAAGGTCTACCCATATAGGGATAACGATGTTACTCTACAACTTGAAAGTAATGTATGGTATGTCAGACATGTATTTCTCAACACTTTTGAAGTAACTAACCATTAAGTCCCCTAATTATTTAAGGAATATTGTCACACAATGAAAGAAGAAAAGGGTTGATTTTATTCATGCTTAATGAGAGTGTAATTTTTTATTACCTGCTAATTGTAGGTTACTCAAAGATAAGGTACTTTAGACTGATAATCGCTTGCTCGATAACTATCCATAGGCAAAGAAAATGTTGAAAATGTTTTGTGTGTTGGTTGTGGAGCATGATTATCTTCATGATTTAGAGGTTTGTTTCAGTCGTACTTGGATCCCATTCCCTAACGGGGGGTGTGGGGGGGGTTTCCCCCCCGAAAAATATCACTAGGGGGGTCTAGGGGGGGGGGGGCGGAAATTTTTTTT
>ML777854.1:481428-493322 GCA_009831015.1 Picea engelmannii | reverse complement strand
GGGGGGGGGGGGGCAGAAATTTTTTTTGTATCCCCCCTCTGAAGGGGGATTCAGGGGAAGCACCCCCGAAGTGAAATATTGGGAAAAAATTCCTTGTAAAATATTGTATTTTCGTAGTTAATATGGACCATTCATTATAAGGTCGCAAATATGATGATAGAAGTTGTTTTAGGGATTTTTTTCCCTAGAAGGAAACCTTGTTTTATGAGGGAATTGTATTGCGATTGTGTATGAGTGTGATTATTTTATTTTGAGAGAGGATATTATGAGAGAAAGAAGAGGAAGTTACAACAGGTGTGTTGTAGGTAGTATCCCTTCATTTTGCTAGATAATAAAAAGGAAGGACTTGGCAATTTATCTGGTAGACATAGTGCACACTGGGTGAACCACATATATATGTGTCTCTATTGTATTGTATATCTTATGTGTTTTATTTCCAAATTTGTTTTATTTTATTGCTTCATGATCATATTTTTCTAACAAGGTGTTAAGTACATATCATACCATGCATGTCTGAATGATTGTATTCTATCCAGAAATTAATATGCGGACAAAGACATATGTCCATAATGTGGGCATGAAGAGACCATAAATCAAAAAACAAGAGTAAGGTGCATGTTCTTCCTCATAATATATTAAGGCACATGCCTATAATTTTAAGGATTCAAAGTCTCTTTCATTGCAAACAATTAGCCATGTTGCATGGGTGGAATGCCTCACATAGAAGTGAGCCAGGAGTTATGTGAATCTCAGCAGATTCAATATCCATGAATCATATAGAGGATACATGGCCCAATAAATTCAAGGATGAATTACAAGGCCTCTAGTTGAGCATAGCTATGGATGGATTTAACTCATATTCCCTCTAAAACACCAACTATTCTTTTTGTCCAATGGTAGTGATCAATAAAAATACCCCCCCATGGTTTTCCTTGAAGAATGAACATCCTATGATAAGCCACCCTCCAAGCACCTTAACCTTGACAGAGAGTCACTCTGGAAGTAAACCCTATGCTCGATAGCCAAACAAAGGGTAGCGCACCTTTCCCCAAGGATAGCGTACCAAAAAGAATTGATCAGATAGTCCAAACCCTAGCCAAGAGATATTCCAATCCAAAACATAACTGCTAGCTGCAGCAGCTGCACCGACAATTCTCCTCAAACCTTCACACAAAACTGGGCACTGCAGTGTGCACAAGTGCTGCTCTGCAATTCTGAGACTGCCTACCAGAATGAAGACTAGCCTCCTGTATTTATAGTAATTCTGGCTAACTGCCTGGTCCGACTTCTCATTCTGGGTATCTGTCTGTTCAGTATATTATTATTTCTTCTGGCTGACTTCTTCTCTTGGAGGCTAATAACCTAATATAAATTATCTTCTTGGGATGACAAGTCTTCTAGGGTTATTAGCCAACTCATCAGGGTTTCTTCTTTCTTCCCGGAGTATTCTATTCTCTTCAGGTTTACACGTGGAGGTAAATACCTCCCTCAGCTACCATAATATCAACACTCCCTCCTATATAGGGAGGTATTACAGGTAATGGTATTGAGCACAAAACATACCATTCACCCGGTAGCATTAACATAGTCATCTAGACTATCTCATGACTAGATCATGAGCATCATCATCACCATCGGTGTCATCAACTGCATCATCTCTCAAAACCATACTCCATCTGAGTAATCAGACATGATGTTGGATAATTCACTCACACCATAGAGTGATACAAGAGCCATTCTTCTAATCTGGACATATGTCCTAGAAGAGTAGATGTTCTGAACCATTTTCCATCTGGGAAATCTCTATCCTTTAATCATTCATCTGACTGATAATCATTTACCAAATTGTTTATAGTCTTCAAGGTAATCAGAACAAAATAGAACACAATTGTGTCTATCCATAGCAATACATAACTACAATCCAGTGGTACACTACCACACCAAGTAGCAAACAAGTACTTGATCAGTAATGTATAGTCACGAATAGTGGAACACATCCACCATAGTAGTATACATGTACTATCATACAGTCTTCATAACAATCATATGATATCAACCTACACAGAAACAATGTTATGATATAAACTAAATCATCTGGGCCAATATTTCACTCACATCTATGAGAGCTGAAAGAATATCTTCCCTCAGAGTAGAACATCAACGATGGGCTATCTGCCTTATTCTTTTCAAACAAGGAAGAATGATTTTTCTTTTTTATGAACCTGGACCATTCCTCACCCTGGGGCATTCCTCCGACACTAAACAAAGTGTAACCTGGAGAGAATGAATCTGCCCTAAGGAATTCATGTCCCTGATTGCTGAGTTTGGACCATTCCCCACCCTGGGCCATTCCTCCGATACTAAACAAAGTGCAACCTGGAGAGAATGAATACACCCTAAGGAATGATTGTCTGGACCATTTCCTTTGTAAACCACAAGAGGAAAATACTGTCCTATACCAACCTCCAAAATGGACCATTCCTCATGTTAACCACATTAAGAAATCATTGTCCGACGAGGCAGGCTAGTCTTCTTGAGTAACCCTCAAAAAGAGAGACTTCCCTAGACCACTCCCCATGTTAACCACAATGGGAAGTCGTTGTCTATGGTACATCAGCAATATGGACCATTTCCCATGTTAATCACAATGGGAAATCATTGTTCCTCAAAGATCTCAATCCACTTTCTGAACTGGAAAGAATCTGTTCATCCTGGACCATTTTTCGAACTGAAAAATTGTTGTCCATCAATCAATAATACATCAGTGCTCCCTCCCAACCTGGGAGTCATCTCTTCCTTTTTCAATAAGGAAGTTGTCTCCACGAGCTCCATTTGGAGTACTCAAACTCTTTCATCTTGAACAGAATATTTATCAAAATGTCTGCTTATCTGCTCATTTGTGGAGATATCTATTGGAGAACCACTTTCTCCTTTCTGGACTTCATCACAAATAATGTAATGCTTGATTTCAAATGTACTTCTATCTAGAACACTGGTTTTTCTCTGAAGGCTTCATGTAGCTCTGGTCAATAAAGTATATCATTGTTGGATTCCTCTTGCTTAGCTCGCAACATTGTGGCAAGAGTCAAATTGGAACATATCCATGTGGCACTTCTTCTGTCATCATGAGATCTTTGTCATGGATTGGCAATCCATCATCCTGATCTTTTGAGTAATCATTCTGATATAATATCTCTGTTATAGAGAATCTTCACCACGCTTCTGTTGTGCACTGGAGGTTCTCCACCAAGTTATATTCTTCCATATGCATAAAAGGGTCTCTTTCTGGTATGCCTCAAAGTATTGAGGTTTCTCTTCATACGCTCTTTATTCAATTTCTCTGGAGAACATTCTTTGCATTCATCTGATGTAGAACTCCAGCCCATGGATATTGCAGATGATATAATGACTCATGTAGAGGCATGTCTAATTTACTGGAACAAGTAATCATCATAGTCTTCTCCCTCCATCTGGGATAACCCCTAGTTATGGATATTGCAATGCTTACATATATACATTTTTCTTCACCACAACTTTCAGTTGATTTCCTTTAGTGAGTTCATATAAGGCTGGTAATCTTGTGATTCTTAATACAATGACTGGTTGTTTTGGCTTCTCTTTATTTCTTGGAATCTTCATGTTCTTCCTGATGTGTTTCTTTAGTTCTCGGGTCCATGGAGTTTCTTATAGATTCCATGCCCTAGAGATTCCATTTCTTTCTTTCATCATAGGATCATGAATGTGAATGGACAACCAAGGATACTTTAAGGCTTCTCTTTGAAGAAGACTTCTTTTGGACATGTACTATTTTTCATGGCTACTATCATGGATATATACTTCATCATCTTCAATGGATCATAGGATGAGCTCCCTTCTAATCCTTGCTTCATGTATGAGTGCATACAATCGGCTCCCTTCGTCTGACAGAGTCCATGCTTCCGTCTACATCCTTATTGTCTTCTTCAGAAGAAGAAGTCTCTTTCATCCTGCGTAGTCTTGTTTGTAGGTTCCTTTTCTTTGGGAATTGATGCTTCGTGTTTCTCCTTCCTTTTCTTCATCTCAGGACAATGATTCTTGTAGTGACCATACCTTCAACAATTGAAGCATTGTATTTATGAAATATCTTTCTCTTGATTTGGCTTCCTCCTTGAACCAAACTTCCTTTTGTTCTTGAAAACCTTGAATCTTTCTGTGAAAGATTTATCATCGTACTTCTTTGGGGTTTCTCTTTTGCACTGATCCTTGATTCTTCTTGAGCACAACAAGTCCAAATTTCTTCAAATGTAGGATACTCCTTCCTTGTGTTCATGCTTGTGGAAAATGCATCACATGTCTTGGGAAGACCATTGAGTACTATGTTTACTAATTCCTTCTATGAAATGATCTCTTCAATAGCTTTTAGTTGATCTCTTGACTGAGAGATTCTCACAAAGTATGATGTTATGTTGTCATCATCATTCATCTTCAACTCACGAAGATCATTCTTCAAACTCATTACCTGTCCAATGTTTCTAACTGAGAAGAGGTTTGTTACAGAATCGTACATCTTCTTCGATGATTCAAGATGGGATATGTAGGGTATCAAGTGGTATTTGATAGAGTCCACTATGATACTCATGGAATTGATGTCACCGTCTTTGAGCTTCTCCATAGCTGCAACGTTCTGTGGTTCCTTCTCTTTTCCTTCTTCAAACTCTGGTTTCACGATCTTTCCTTTCACGATATCCAACACTTTATTCTTGGCAAGGATGAGGTCAATCCTTGTCTTCCACGCTCTGAAGTTAGAAGATCCATCTAACTTGTTCTCTGATTTCATAGAGTAATTCATGGCTGCTTTGACTTGGTCAACCCTAGATTTGACCAAAAACTCAAACTTCATATCTTGGCTTGCTGAGAGTACCAGGATATGCGCTAGGCTAGGGTGCACTGATATATGTGGATATTAGGTCAATCCCTTCACTTAAGATACCTCAACAAGAGGATTAGGGTTTCTACAACTGCACCTGCTAGTAACCCTAGCGACAGTGCTATGGTGATTGCTCCTGCTAGAAACCCTAACGGCAATTCTTCAACGAGCTCAATATCCTTACGGCTATGCTTGCTTCTAGCAGTTAGACTAAATGAAGGAGGTGTGGGCCCATAACCTATTAGAATATAATGGATGTGCTCATTTTACCATTGACAATATCAGTATTTCCACCCAACCATAGGCCAAAGCCACCCTCCGAGCACCTTAACCTTGATAGAGAAACACTCCAGAAGTAAACCCTAGGCTAGATAGTCAAACAAAGGGTAGTTCACCTTTCCCCAAGGATAGCGCACCAACAAGAGCTGATCAGATAGTCCAAACCCTAGCCAAGAGATATTCCAAGTCAAAACATAACTGCTAGCTGCACTGGCAACTCTCCTCAAACCTACGCACAAAACTGGGCACTGCAGTGTACACAAGTGTTGCTCTACAATTCTGAGACTGCCTGCTAGAATGAAGACTGGCCTCCTGTATTTATAGTAATTTTGGCTAACTGCCTGGGTCAACTTCTCATTCTGGGTATCTATCTGTTCAGTATATGATTATTTCTTCTGGCCGACTTCTTCTCTTGGAGGCTAATAACCTAATATAAATTATCTTCTTGAGATGACAAGTCTTATAGGGTTATTAGCCAACTCATTAGGGTTTCTTCTTGCTTCCCGGAGTATTCTATTCTCATCAGGTTTACACGTGGAGGTGAATACCTCCTGCAACTACCATAATATCAATAGACTTCACTTAGGAGGAAACCAGACCTATAGCCATAGGTGTGCAAGACTCCCATCATGATGACAATCAATCCCTTGTTTCTGATACAAAGAGAGGCAAAATAAATACAAGAAGTTTCAACAAAGAATTCAAAGACAAGAAAACTTCACTAGCTTCAGGTCATGAACATAGAAAATACATTTCAAAGATTCAATGTTTCAAATGTGATAAGTATGGACACATTGCGAGAGATTTTACTACCAGGAAGAAAGGAAGACAACATGCATCCACTGTCGATGTTGATTTAGAACCACATCAAAGAGATGAATACATAAAAGATGAGGCATTATTATTCATATCAGCACTCTTAGGTACGGTCCCTACTGATAGTGATATTTGGTTGATTGACAGTGGTGCTTCCAGACACATGACTGGATATAGAGAACATCTTACATACCTTATAGAGAAAGAGTCTCATCTACATGTTGTACTTGGTGATAATGCCAGATATAATGTGAAGGGAGTTGGAACTTCTTCTTTCCAACTAGATTTTGACATACCACTCCAATTAAGTGAGGTACTATATGTACCTGGGATGAAAAGGAACCTTGTCTTTGTTTCTTCCTTAGAGGATAAATGCTACAATTTTAATTTCTCTGAAGGAAAATTTCTTGCATGGCACAATAACTCACACATGGATTCTTCACGGGTGATTGGTGTTCGAGAAAACAGTTTGTACAGATTGATTTTCTGACCAGTCTAGGCCTTGCTACATGATACTATCATCTTGAGCAAGCTATGGCATAGGATACTTCCTCATTTACATTATAGATCCCTTCCCGATATGAGGAATATGGTTACAGGCCTTCCATAGATACATATTGAGCATGATGGTGTTTTCATAGGTTGTGATATTGGAAATAATGTCAAGGGATCCTTTTCGAGCAATGATAGTAGATCCAAGGGGATCTTGGACTTGATACATACAAATTTTTGTGGACCCATGACTGTTGCTTCCTTGAATGGATATTTGTACTATGTTCTCTTCATCGATGAACACTCTTGGAAGATGTGGATTCACTTCTTGAAGACCAAGGATTGAGTCCTTGCAATATTTCAAGAGTTTAGATATTAGGTTGAGAACCTAACCGAAAGTAAGATCAAGGTGTTGAGATAATATAATGGAGGAGAGTACACCTCCATGAATTTCAGTGACTTCTATATTGAGACAAGGATCAAGAGGGAGTACATTGTTCCTTATAACCCTCAACAGAATGATATTTCAGAGAGGAAGAACAGATTCATTGTTGAGGCAACCAAAGAAATGATACATGATCAAAATCTACCTATGATTATGTGGGCAAAGGAATCCATGATAGTTGTGTATGTTAAGAACATGAGTCCTCATAAGATTCTGAAGAAAATAACTCCCGAAGAATCTTTCACTGGAGTGATGCCTAAGGTTGGACACTTCAGGATATTTGGGTGTCCAGTATACATTCATGTACCCAAGGAAAATAGGACCAAGCTAGACCCTTCAGGAAGAAAGGGTACATTTGCGGGGTACAATGAATATTCGAAGGCATACCAAATACACATCCATGGTCATAGAAAAATAAAAGTTAGCAGAGATGTCACCTTTGAGAAAGAGATAGCCTTTCGAAGATCCAGAGAATATCATATGGAGATTGACAGTGAGAAGAAAGAAGAGACAATATTTTCTCCCCCTTAAGTAGTCCATAAGGAGATATTTATTGATCCAGTTGATCCAGTTGATCCCGTAGCTCAATTTGATGTTCCCAGAGACATTTCAGTAGGCCAGAAGAGGATTGCATGGGATCAAAAGAATATGCAGGAGGCTGAGGGACATGCATCTCCTCGTGGTACATTTTGAGAGATCAAGAGACCACAGAGATTTTTGAGCTATGTTTCATCTATGAGCCACATCATTGATATTGATCCTTCTTGTCATGGAGAAGCAGCAGGTCAGTAGGTTTGGAAAGATTCCATGACTAAAGGGTATCAATCCATCATGAATAATTTTGTGTGGGATATTTTTCTGAAACCGGAAGGGAATTCTATAGTGACTTCCAAGTGGATCTATAAGATCAAACATGTAGCTAATGGAAGTGTTGAGAAGTGAAAAGCGATATTTGTGTCTAGAGGATTCTCTCAGGAAGAGGGAATAGATTATGAGGAGACATTTTCTCATGTTTCCCGATACACTTCCATCCATACGATTATTTCCCTTGCCACATCCATGGGTTGGATACTACATCAGATGGATGTGAAGACAACCTTTCTCAATGGAGAAATTGAGGAAGAAGTTTACATTGAGCAGCTAGATGGATTCGTGATACATGAGAAGGAGTCTCATGTGGGAAGGTTGAAGAAAGCCCTATATGGACTAAAGCAGGAACCTCATGCATGGTATGAAAAGAATGATGGATACTTGTTGAGTTTGGGCTTCAGCAAGAGTTTTGTTGATCCCAACCTATACTACAACATTGTTGGTGATGAGTGCATGATTTTGGTCCTATATGTTGATGACTTATTCCTCACTGGTTCAGAAAGCCTTATTGTTGAATGCAAGCTTGCATTGGCTTTTGAATACAAGATGAAGGACCTTGATATGATGCAGTACTTCTTGGAACTAGAAGTGTGGTAGAGGACTAATGAGATTTTCCTAAGTCAAGGAAAATACACAGTGGAGATATTGAAGAAATTTGGGATGATAGACTGTTGGTCCATGCCTACACCGATGATGATGAATATGAAGAAACAGAGTGAGACTTATTCTAATTCAAGAGATATTTATCCACATATTTACAGATAGATGATTGGATCAATGATGTATCTGGTTAACTCTAGAATTGATATATGTTATGCATTGAGTGTACTCTGTCAGTTTATGATTCAGTCGAGACAGACACACTGGATAATAGTGAAACATGTGTTGAGATATTTACAAGGCACAGATAGTTATGTCCTGAGATATGCCTCTAGTGTAGACATGAGATTGCAGTGATATGCCGATGTAGATTGGGAAAGGAGCACAATGAACCGGGAGATCACCTCTAGTTGTTGTTTTACCTTGGGATCTGCCATGGTTTCCTGGTGCAGTAGGAAACATACTTTTTTGGCTTTGAGTACTACATAAGAAGAGTAAATGGCATTATGTGTGGCAGTTCGTGAAGAAGTGTGGCTTCACAATCTCCTTGTATACTTATTTGGACATGATATGGATTCCACCATTATCCATTGCGATAACCAGAGTTGTGTGAACCTCTCAGAGAATCATGTGCTTCATGATAAATCGAAACACATTGAGATCAAATACTAATACATTAGAGATATGGTGCAAAGAAAAGAAGTAAATTTGTAGTACATTTATACATGAGAAGGTTGCATATTTCTTCACCAAACCACTTGCCAAGATGAAGCTCGGGTACTTTTGTGAGAGACTTGGTCTGGTGGAGAATGTCTCCCTCACTGAGAGGGAGTGTTGATGATTGCATCTTCATGAGAAATTCTCCATATCGTACTCCTTTGGACTGAGTTGAGATGATTTGTAAGAACGCCCATGTGATGGGTGAGTCATACTCCTCTGGACTGAGTTGAGATGATGTGTGTGGTCTCTTTTCGTGCTCCTTTAGACTGAGTTGAGATTACTTGAGATGGTCTCCGATCAAACTCCTATGGACTTAGTTGAGTCGACTTGATATGGCTCTCCAGATATTACTCCTATGTATTTAGTTGAGTTGATATGTTGAGGGTGATGTCCATGTGGTTGAGCACATGTGGACTTGTCCCTAGTGGCAGAGCACTAGAGGATGTGTGCGAGATCCTTGCTATATTGTCTAAGAGTAAGATTATTGTGACACCCCAAATTTTGTATTGTGAAGGGTACGATTCGGCCCCACCATGTAAAGATAGTTAATATTGTGTAAAAGATTAATTATATTTTTGAGTTGTACAAGTTGGCCCTATTGTGCCAATAGACACATGTATTTGATGTGCTAGGTCATGTATTTATAGGAGATTTAGATCCCCATTGTGGATCACTCACTTATTCATTATCTCATTCTCTCAACGTCTACTTGTATGGATGAAGTGAGCACTTATCTTATTTGCAAGTTTTCTTGGTCATAGAGCACCCTCTTGTGTGTGCTAGGGTTTGTTGTGAAAGGGTGATCTTCACTTGACTCTATAGAAAAGGATTGTTGGGTTTTTCCCTTGGTTGAGAAGGGTTTGTTGGTAATTTCAGTTAACAGAAAGAAAATCAGCGTATACTTGTCATTGATGGCAAGTACAGTTGTGGTTGCAGTGATGACAATAGCAATGAATAGCAGTGCAGCAATAATCGGGAGGAGAAGAGTCAGTGACCATAGGATATCATTCAAATTTCCTGAAAGAACGAGGGCCGTCAGATCTATAGAAGTTGCGAGAGAGATAACCCATCGGAGAATCGGGGATCGGGACTTTGAAATGTCCAGTTCACTCGACAACGAAAACCCCGAAATTGTGATATGCGATTTCATGATCTGATCATAGCCGTTAAAGCAAGCTTGAGATATGGACCGTTGATTTTTCTCATCGGAGAATCGGGAATCGGAGTTTCACGAGTCTCATGAACAATGACAATGAAAACCCCAAATCACGATATGCGATTTCGCGATCTGATCGTAGCCGTTAAAGCAAGCTTGAGATATGGACTGTTGATTTTGCTCATTGGAGAATCTGGAATCGGAGTTTCATGAGTCTCATGAACAATGACAATGAAAACCCCGAAATCACAATATGCGATTTCGCGATGTAATCACAGTCGTTGGATAAGGACTGCATCTGGACCGTTGAATCTCTGCATGGAGTGCGAGTACAGTTATGATTGTGGAGATGACTCAGTGACCGTTAGATTCAAGCACAAGACCCGATCATCGTCGGATCAAAGACAACATACATGCCTTTTAAAGTACAAGGAGAAGTGGGAGTAATCGCGATGTGCAAAATCGCGAGATCTAATCTGAGCCGTCGAGCTAGAAGTGATCGAGACCGTTGATTCAACTCACGACAGTAGACCACGTCAGATAGGGACACGTGGCACAACCAGGGAATGACAAGTGTCAAGCAAATTCAACACTTCAGGCACATGTAAGTCACGAATCAAAGTGACACGTGGCAGGATCAAACACGTGTCAAACCACGTGTGACGTCAGCAGAGGCATCGGCGATCGGGACTTTGAAATGACAAAGTCACTTGATATCAAAAGTCTCAAAATCCCGAAGGGATCCGGACCGTCCATCTGAGGGACAGGTGTCGAAGATCAAGGCGCCGTCGGCATTTTGTTCATCGGGAAATCGGGGATCCCGTTGACAAGAATTTTGTGCAATTCAGAATCGCGATCCGCAAAACCCCGATGAGTGGGGGCCAGATGTCAGCACAATAGCAAAGGAGGACAGTGGCGTAGTGGAGGCCAGCTGTCAGAGATAAGGATGTGGTCACGGAGTGACGGTCACGTTGACCGAGAGCTAAGCTCAGGAGGGCTAGCGTATGAAAGGAGCCATCGAGAATCAGAGAATCGCGAGTCCGGAGGACTTGTGAATTTTGACATCGCAAATGCCAAAATCGCGATGAGTGAAATCCTGATTAGATCTGGACCATTGGGTCAAGTGTTGATCATAGGGCTGTTGTTCTTCCTCACACATCCATGCTTCAGTTATGAATCAGTTAAGAGAAACGGACTGATGATGACAAAGAAGTTAGCGTTTCATTTTCCAAGACAGATGTCCTTGTATTACCAATTGGAAGGGGAAGTGGAATTGTCAAGGTAGCTTGTATAAAAGAAAATGAGCGAGACTGAATTTGGTTGGTTGTTCTGAATGAAAAATGAGTAAACAGTAAGAAAAAGTAGATGAGCAGAGGCATAGCAAGAAATGAAGGAAATGTGCAGAGCGAGAACAGAAGAAGAGCAACATGATAGATAGAACAGAAGCAGGGCAGAATGACAGAAAACATGATACAGAGAAGACCTGTTGAATAAGAGAAGAGTAGCAGAACAGTGAACAGAAGACCAGAATTATAGAACAAAGAAAGACTGGTAAGAACTGATTTATCTGTAAAGTTGAATGTGTATTTAACCATTAATATTTTAGGGAG
>ML777854.1:459475-472776 GCA_009831015.1 Picea engelmannii | reverse complement strand
TCCTCGTGAAAATCTGTCTCTGTGTGTACTTCATGTGTGACTGATGGTTTTTACTTTTACTGCTCATATGTTGTACATTGTTGATAACCACATGAAGAAATATTAATAATGTTTTAATAAGTATAAAACTGTTTAAGCTTATATACAACTTATTCACCCCCCCCTCTCAGTTGTTTTAGTATTTCCAACAGGGTTTTCCCAGGACAAATTCTTATGTTCTTGTGCATGGTTATTCTTCTTGTGATCTTGGTTACTGCAACTATTTTATATTGTATTGTTGCATTGTTTATGGTTCAAGTTCATGCTAAATTGAAACAAACTACATTTCCTTGAGTTAATCATTAAAAATTTAACACATATGACACAGAGAAGGAGAAGGAAATGGAATAATTATTTGATTCAAATGGGGAACCTATGTTCGATGATCTTGAATTTTTTGACACCTATGTTGAGAAAATGTCCATTGGGATGAAAAGTAAATATTTTTTTATGAGCTTCCATATTGTGAGCATATTAAGATTGGCCACTTACTAGATCTCATGCATATATTCAAAAATGTTTCATCTTCTTTATGGAGGAACACATCATGGATTAAAAGTGTCACATTGGTTGTTAGGAGAGATATTATTGCTTTGAATACTAAAAGGAGACATTGGAAAATAAATGAAACTAGAGGAGAAGGTGATGTCCCATGGACTTTGAAGAAAAATGATCTTTCTATGGTGAAGGATGTTATATTAGGTGTGAAGGAACCTTCTTTATATGGGTCGAATCTATGAATTTGCTTCACTATAGACGGGAATTTGGTTGGGGTTGAAATAATATGACCATTTAAACCTTCTAAGGGTATGTATGTTGAATACATGATTCTTCTTATATAGTAATGTCGGTAAAAATATGCTATGGACTCACAATTTTATGGAAATTAATTATGTGTGTGTCTATTTTGTAGTGTCATTATCTTTTTCCCATGTGTGGTTGTGTGAGCTATGACTTCCCCTGGGATCTTCTGCGTTCCATATCAAAATTATCTTCATTTGTGCGTTGGATCACATCAAGGGAGATTCATATGTCTAGCATTCCACGATGGTGCCAAGAGATAGTTGAGATTGTTTGTATGTTTGAGAAGAAACTTCCCACGAGTTTTATGGACTTGCAATTCCATATTCTAATTCACCTACTTGATGATCTTGAATTAGCTAGGGTGCTCTCATGTCGTTGGATGTTCTTCTTAGAGAGGTACATGAAAAAATTGAAGGGGTTTGTTAGACAAAGGAAGAAACCATAGGGATCTATGGCAGAAGGGTACATAGTATACGAGTCATTCTATTATGCCAGTAAGTACATCAAGAAATTTGATGACATAGAGGGGGAAGTCCATTTGGGATGACCATCAAGATGAGAAAAAAAAGGGGAAGTGGAGCTACTCCAAATGAACGGAAAAAGGAACTTTATAAAGAGTAAGTCAGTTATATTTTTTCAATTTAGTATAGATAAATTGTTTACATTGAAGTTGATAATATATATTTCATCTCATGCTATTTGTTTTGAATTCTTTTATACATCAATGAATTTAGAAATTTTGATGCCATCAATAAATTTTTTCTTTAAGTTGATAATATATATTTGATTTCATCCTATTCATTTTGAATTTTTGTATACATCGGTGAATTTTGAAATGGATTCCATCAATAAATCCATTCTTTACAACACGGAGGAAACGCAACCATGGGTCATGTTGTATGAAGAGAAAATAAGGAAATGGGACAGTGATGGGAAAGCATTCAAACAATTGAATGGTAGAAGCATGCCTTATCTTTATCATTTAAAAGAAAATATGCCAAAAATATGTCTCAATAGTTGGGTGGTTGACTAGATACAAGAGAAATATGAGGTGTCCGGTCGTAACCCACGTGGAGAATATATGTATGCACTAAACATAGGGATCAAGTGTTGTAACCCTATAATAACCTCTTTGAGTACCACATTCTATTTATAATATTACACATTTGAATTGTAACATGTATTATGTTTTTTTATTAATGCTTCGATTATTAGACATATGACATTATCCTTTGATCACATTTTTACAGGTGAATTTCTTCCCATCTATGTGGGCATATGGACATCATTTACACATTCAGTATGATAATGAAGGCCACATCACACAAGATTGTGGAGTGGACGTCGAGTTCGACCAATATACTCATGCTATCCACTGTGATGAAAACCTGATAGAGAGGAAGTTCGGTTATATTGGAAAGATATAAGAGATAATGCAAGTGGGATTCTCATCATTTCAATGTGTTATTTTTTGTTGCAAGTGGTGGGATACCTTCAACTGGAGAAATGTAAAGGAAGATCGTGATAGTGGGATAATATGTACTAACTCTAAAAACATGTGGGTTGAAATTAAGGAGCCTTGTGTTTTCTCAAAACATTGCAACCAAGTGTTTTTTTACCCACATGTGTTGGATGGGGATTGGTGGTTCGTACTGAGACATGATCTTAAATCTAAACATAGTTTTCATAACAACAATGTTATAATGTGAAGTGAGGAAGATAATCAAGGTGATAACAACGAAGATTGATTTTCAAATGATTTCTTTGTGAATTTATATTGTGGATGTGTCATTTTATTATGGGTATATATAATGGACAATTATGTTTTTTTTTCATTCATTTTATAATTATGTTGGATATGAAAGTTAACAACTATTTATAACCACCATATTGAAAATACATTAAATAGACATACACGCATAAGATTTGGTTTTGATACATTTTCATTGTCATATTTATTGTTTATTATAGAAAATGTATGTTGTATTGTATTAAAATATGTTTATGTTAATATTTGAATTACTAAGCATTAATTGAGATATCACAAAGTTGGTGGCGCACAATAGTAAATATTTTTTTTAAATTATATTTATTTAACAGAAAATGAAAATATTCAAAAATATTCAAACCTCGACATTTTTATTATTTGAGAAAATCAAAATTCAAATAAGTATATACTTTTTTGGATGGAACTTCTATGGACAATTCCAACAAAATAACTTCTTGCAACATCTACAGTACTTGTGGTATACTTGGCATTTCCAACTTTCATGGAATTCTCCACCTTAACTAGTGCAACTATCATGGCCTTCACCTATTACACCCCATCCTTTAGTTTAATAATCATGTAAACTTGTATTAATAATTATTTTTGCATTCTCGTTGAACTAAGTGTCAATATAGGAAAGACATGGAAATTCTAAAAGAGTATTTTTCTAGAGCCTAGTCAGAATTAAGGAAAATTTTAATGATTCATACTTATCTAAAAGTATAGAAACCTTTGTCAATTTTACTAATTCTTAAAATACTAATTATAAAATTTTGGGTGATATTTTTTTTTAATAAAATATTCATAAAGTCTATATTAGAGTAAAAAATTGTGAAACCATTTCATTGAAAGTGTATAGATCAAAATGTATTATTATTCTCTATATTTATTATTTTAAATTTAGTTGAATAAATTTCATATATCAAAATAGTTGGATAATATAAAGTAATAAAATCTTTAGAAAAATTAAATATTAATAAAATATAATCATTTTGATTTTAGTAAACAATTATATTATAACTTTGTCCTGTAATCTTTGAATTATATATATATATATATATATATATATATATATATATATATATATATATATTAATAAGATTATTATTACATCATCAACACTATTATTAGTGAATAATTAGGTTATAATGTTATTAATATAATATACGAAAAAGACAAAAATATTTAAATCACAATCATTTCACTCATCATATTTAAGATTTTTTGTTTATAAACATGTTTAATGAACATATTGCATCTTATTGGACAACAAACAATTCACCTTGAACAATAGTTAAACATTATATGGAATTAATGATTATAACGTTTTTCAATCACAATCCAAATTAAACGTTTTCATAAAAGTAAAGTTAAACATTATATGGAAACTATATATTTAAATGACTGATACATATCAAATTTCACTTAAAAATAGAGAAAACATTAACAATGTTCCTCATTAGCATACTCATATTACATTTTATAAATCAAAAAACAACAACAACCACAAAATTATATGAAAAACATAATATACATGAGCGATATACATATGAATATACATGTCAAACATACACCTCAACAAAATCCTCAATAAACATGTCATATATAGATCTCTTGTCAAACATAAAAAAATTAGTATAAATGTCAATGAGTACCATTACTAGCTCGGTCCACCACCAGAGTCAGGTGCATCAGTTTCTATGTTACCAGAGGTAGATCCTCTATCAAGAATAGCTATTTCATAAACAAATGTCAGCAAAAGTTCACTATAAAGTGTCTCTATATCAATATCATGAAGATGTGCACAAATAGTACCCAATGTGGAGGGGAATCAAGAGGATCAGTAGATGTTGTAGCTGATTCATGTGGAGGAGAATCAGGAGGAGGAGGAGGACCGTGTGGTGGAGTAGAGGATGTGGATGGCTCTACTGATGAGCTAGATGTAGTTGGATCATGAGCATCACCCCTCAATGTATCAATGATCTTAACAACACCAACAATATGTGCATCAACATCGTCATGTCTTGAGAAAAATGCCTCAATGTAGTAGAGAGCTCCTTTGCCCGTAATATGTCTCTAGGGGGTACAGGTACCACTTCATGACTATTCATGACACAACATAGCTCATCCACCACATCTATTTGAACTCTTGTATACGACCTACATGGCATGTGGGTTCATTGTACTACTAGAGGATGGTTCTCTACCTCCTCCATCACCCCATCCTCATGTTGGGGAGGCACATCCCCAACATATGTGCCAATATCTGCAAAACAATAGATAATAATAATAAGATAATTGAAGCCCCCGGGGGGCAGCTCAATTGGCAAGTGCCGTGATATAGTGTGTTATGTACGATGAGGTTTCAAGTTCAAATCCCCCCGACTTACCCGTGCCTGCGGAAGGGGCATACGTATGGCACCTGGAGGTTATAGTGGTAGCAGTCGGAATCGACCCCGTGTCACGCGAGTACGAGACCGGACCAGTTGTCGATTCCGCCAGCATAAAAAAAAAATAATAATAAGATAATTGAAAAAAAATGTTACAATAAATTACATGTGCATTAAATAAGACATAAAAATATGAAAATAGATTGATCAAAACATAACGATAATATTAACTCTCTCATATGGTGGCTCCTCTGTTATAAATTGGATGTTTGGACATCCTCTCCAATCTATCCCCGTGTATGGGTACTCTACAATATCGAGGAAATGATCTTCCTCGCTAGACAATGAATCAAATACCTCCTTTCCCACTGGAGTAATGGGAAACTTGAAGTGGACCTTCTTAGGCATCAACTACCCCCACATATGCATATGTGCATCAAACATAGGCCTAGTGGGAAAGATGGGTATCGTTGGTCAAGTGGCATGAACCCTCTCAAAAAATAGGATATACAGCTCAGACACGAATGGGAAGAATCTTGTCCCGGATAAAACAGAACAACAATGATCTAATACATGAAAAAAATGTCTCAAAAAAATATCTACCCACCTAATCAATCGAGGCTCCTACAATATAATATCTACATAATACAAAATAGATAAACTAATGTGCTTCCCATCAGAGCTATACTATGACAATGACGAGAGCATATGGCACACACACCTAACGTCTTGTCTCTAAAATGAACCTATCCACAGTTGACCAGCACGAACCTAGAAATCCAAAGCTAAAAGAATACTCTAACTGACATATCTTTGCACATATGCCAGTTGGGCCTCTCCTACAACATCGGGTGGTAGAGAAGGGAAATGGGGAAAATGCATCCCCCTCCTAGACAACCATGTGATGAAATATACATCCTTCTCTGTGGGACGATACCACAAATCGAGACTGAACTTCAACCCTTGTCTCGCATGATCCCAACAATAGATTGATTGTTATAACAATGCAGAGTTCCCCCTGAGGGATGTACCCTCCTGACAAAACTTTGGGAGGAAAATATCCATCAAAAGGTCTTATGTCTGTTGTGAAAGAGGGTGAGGGTACAAATCCCTATCCCTCTCTCTAGCCTCCCACTCATGCACAAATATGTGTGTCTCACCCTTCGTCGCTCCTTGTCGTCCTCTCATCGTCGTCATCTATGATTCACATAAAAATATTATTAGGCACATATATACAGATAAAATAAATTGAAATTATAAAACAAATACATATATAAATGACGTGTATTTAAAAAAATCCAAAATTAATTTGTTTTTTGCAAAACAAATATTTAAAATAAACCAGTGTTTCACCAAGAGAATATATGCCCCAAGGATGGTGCACTATATCAAAACAACAAAACCACTAAGAAGTGCATCCCATAGGATGATTTGCACCAACTCATTGCTTTTAATCGCATCGGTTCAGTGCTTTTAATAGCACCAATTCATTTCATTAACAAAGACACACTGCAACACTAAAATTTATAGTGCGCAAATCCACAATTCCATTTGTTAGAACAAAAGAACCAGTGTGTCATGTCTACCAGAGCATCGACATGTTGTCTATCAGTGAGGTTGTCTTTGCGACACCAGTACATTTATTTGACTGATGGGAACCGCTAAGCTAAATTTCATTATCACAGTTGAACTGATGTGATGTGTTACTATTAACACACTGGTACCACTATGATAGTGGAGCACCGACATTTTGTACATTGATGCATTGTAAAGGATAGGGCACTGGGAACCAGGTGTCTAATGAGACACCTCACTATGAAAATTCAAGCAATATATGTCCCAGTGTGTGATTAAAATGGTTGCACCACTACGCTAAATTTTACAAATTGTTACGTCAGTGGTGCCATTAGTTAAGTGAAGTGTATTGATGCATAATGCTCAATGGAACAAGTGCAATTCATTTGGTGCATGTGTTTTTTTTAATAAAGTATGGCGGTACATTTGAACATTGACATGTTGGAGCATTATTTTTCAAGTATTATCCGGTACGGTTGGTTAAACTTGGTGCACCAATAGGTTAAATTTTATATATCATTGAGCTAGTGGTGTGGTTAGTGAAGTGAAATGTACCGGTGCGGGTAGAAGCCCATTGTGTGCCGATTTTGGGGTGTTCTGAATGACACGTCATTTTGTTTTTTTAATAATTCATCGCAGTGCACTTTCTTGAATGGTGTTGTTTCATACATATATCATATTCACTAGCAACGATGCTCACTATGAATTTGAAACAGAACTCGCCGCTTCGGGGCGAGTTGAACCATTCAAGTGCATCACACGAAATTGAAAAAAATGCCAAATTTCAAGCTAAATTCTAATTTTGATGGGATGAAAATGCAAATAGGATGGTAATAAATAATTTACGTGGTCTCTTTTGTCCCGAGGAGGAACGGTTGCACCGTTTAGAGGAAATGAAAATTCATGGTAATTTCCAAAATTTCGAAATGTGTGGAATCCACTAATGGAGCTATCCAAGTTAGTGTAGAGAACTGGAAATAAGGTGTCTTAGGAAGAAAGGTGAGCACTACTAATTTCTTTAGAGTTTGAAAGCACGGGATGCAATGTAACAATGAAAATTAGTTTGGTAATTTTTTTTTATTTACCCTACCACAGTGCGTCTGACGACAGTTAGGTGCACCGGTGCATAATGTTCAAGAGCACCGATGCAATTTATTCAGTGTGTGTATTTTTATTATAAAGTATGGAAGTGTGTTTGAACATTGTTACACTGGGGAATTATGTTTTAAGTATTCTCTGGTGATATTGGTTAAACTTGGTGCACCGCTAGGTTAAATTTTATATATCGTTGAGCTAGCAGTGTGGTTAATTAAGTGTAATGTATCAGTGTAGGTAGAAGCCCATTGTGCGTCATTTTCGGGGCATTCTGAAGGATGCACAGATTTGTTTTTTAATAATTTATCACAGTGTTCTTGATTCAATGGCATCGGTGCATACATATATGAGACACACCGGCAGTGGTGCTCACTGTGAATTTAACACAATAAGCATCGCTTTGGGGTGAATCAAACCGTTCAAGCACACCATGCAAAATTGAAAAAAATTGTCAAATTTCAAGCTAAATTCTAATTTTGATTGGATGAAAATGCAAATAGGAAGGTAATAAATAAGTTACCTAATCTCTTCTATCTCGAGGAGGCATGGTTGCACCATTTAGAGGAAATGAAAATTCATGTTAATTTTCAAAATTTGGAAATGTGTGGAATCCACCAATGGAGCTATCCAAGTCGGTGTAGAGCACTGAAAATGGGGCACCTTAGGAAGATGAGCATTGATGCTTGCTTGAGAATTTGAAAGCACAAGATGCCGTATAACAATGAAATCAATTTGGTAATTTTTTTATTTACCCTACCGCAGTGCGCCTGATGATAATTAGGCGCACCGGTGCATAATGTTCAACGACATCGGTGTTATTTATTTGATGCAATTAATTTTGTTATAAAGTATGGTAGTATTATTAGAATATGGATGCGTCAGTGCTTTATTATTCATGTATGAACCAATGCGTATATACCTTAAAGTCACACTGAGAAAAAAACCTCCACAAAAACCTCTAGTCACCTGCCTCCACTAGCAACCTCCGCTATAAATAGCTAAGGGATAAATTTTTGGGGGAGGTTCTGTAAAAACCTCCACAAGAAGGTGTTCTCCTTGTAGTGGGCCCACCAACATTTTAGTGATTCACCTCCTAGGGTTATGTTTTTGGACCATTAGGGTTCTTGATTTATGTTAAAAGTTTGTTCTTTCGGCCTCTTGTGATATCTTTTTTAGAATGAGCATAGCAGACATCTCTCTCTCTTTGAAGATAAGCTACCACCATTTTATCTAGTTTTTGTTATGAAGTATTTTGCTATTTTATTCATTATTAGAAGTTTGGTTTCACTATATTGTTGTGATCTGTATTATATTTATGTTTGTGTTTCATTTTATTCCCTACACAATCTATATCTGTCATATTAGAGGAATATGTTCCTTGTTATTTCTTGGTGCATGTCCTCGACGAGGTCAAGGTATAGAGAGTTAGGTCTCGAGCTAGTTTCACTTGTGGATGACTAGTCTCACCAGCCCAAGTATCTTCCCATGGAGAAAGAAAAGAGAGATGATGGATCAGGATATCCTTTCAATATGTTGCTCGAGGAATCCCTCAAAGGACTAAGGAATGAGATGATGGAAAAATTCTCCCAAATCCTTCGACAACTTCCAATGACAAGTGAGGCACCATCAACAAGCATACATTTTGGAGTTGCAACTCCCTTCAAGGTACAAGTTAAGTTTAATATCCCTTTATTTGAAATCCAAATAGATGGATATGCTTTGGAGAAATGGTTAAATCTACTAGAGGTTTATTATTCTGTTCAAAAAAAATTCGACGGTGAAAAGATACGTTTGTGCTCCTTAAATCCATTCCCCATGAAAAATATTTGTGGGAGGTTACTGGGAGAGACATAATGATGATGCGCCTATGGAATTTGTGAAAAGGCCCACTTTAGTGGCCTTTATTAATTCCCTCAAGGAGGAATTATACCTTGTTGTAAATTATGATGACCAGTACACAAGATGGACAATTCTACTTCAAGAGAGAGACCAAACGTTGGCATAGTACACCAATATCTTCCATACCTTGTGCTCAAATATGACTATCAAATACTATGATAAATACTTGGCTCTAAAGTACCATAGTGGCCTACACAAGTACATCCAAACAGGGTTTTATTTCTTGGAAATCTCCTCGTTGGGAGTTGCTTATCAATATGTTGTCAAAATCAAGAAAAAATTCAAGCAAAGGAATAAATAGGAGTTTGGGTATAATAATCCACCACAATAGAAGCATGGTAAAGGTGTCCTTATCTCAAAAAACAAGGGACAAAGCAAGGATATCCAACCTCAAGAAAACTAGCCCAAGATACAAGAAAAGAAGGGTAATGGAAATTCGAAGAAGGACATTGGAAAGTGGTGTGAGTTCCACAAAATCCCCTAGCACAATACTGATGAATGTCTCTAAAAAAGGTAATTGTTGGTTGATCTTAGAGACAAAGAGTCAAACCCTAGCTCAGATTCTGATTCAGAGAAAGGTAAGGGAAAGAATATCAGTGATGTAGAACCACATGCTACCATGGCAACTTCAAATATCCAACCAGAGGAGTTAGAGGAGCTTGAGGAGGGGGAGAACCTCTTCCATTCACAAATATGGGTGAAGGGGACCACACTACATTTCATTATTGATTGCAAGAGATAGAAGAACTTTATATCAGTTTAAGTTTTCAAAAGATTGAAACTGTTGACCATGCCACATCCCTAAACATATACCATTGGTTAGTTGATCCAGGGATGAGACCTTTGCATCAGCCATCAATATCACATGTCCTATGGAATCAATCCCTTAGAATATGAGGTATTGTGTGATGTTTCCCCACTCAAAGTTTGTGATGTTGTTTTAGGATAGCCATATATGTGGAAACATCATGTTCTATGTGATTCTAGACCTCATAGAGTCATTGTTAGTTTGGGAAGAGAAATCTACACGATACCCAAGGTTGTTCCAACTACCATAGTCTCTTTTATCACAAATAAATAATATAGGAAGGAAATCTCCTAGACTGGGAAATTTGTCCTCTTCATAGTCTGCTCTAAAGTTTAAAAAAACATCACCATGACCTCAACAACCCATGCATAAGGTCTCGTTGTACAACAAAAGCAAGTGGCAAAAATAGTGGAAGCATGCAGATATATCTTCACCTCACTTACCAATGTACCTCTAAACTACAAGGTCAAACACTTAGTTGATTTGATACTTGATGCACCTTTACCTCATAGCCGAGTATACAGGTGATCTCCCATGGAAAATGAAGAGATCAATGTTGGATTCAAGAGTTAATCCAAAAAGGTCATATTCAACCAATGTTATCACCTTACAAGAGCCCAATTATGTTAGTGGAAAGGAAAGATGGGACATGGTGACTCTGTATTGATTACAAATCTCTAAAAAAATCATAGTCTAGAACTAGTATCACAATCCACGGATTAAAGACCTTCTTGACTAAATCAAGGGTTCCAAATATTTTATTAATATTGATCTGAAATCAGGCTACCACCAAGTACCAATCAAGCAAACTAATGTATGAAAGACTGCCTTCAAGTCCAAAGAAGGCCTTTTTAAGTGGTTGGTCATGCCTTTTGGATTGACTAATGTTACAAAAAATTCCATGAGGATGATGAATGACATATTGTATCCATTCACCAATTATTTTGTGTTCATATACCTAGATGACATCCTCATCTTTATTAAAACTTGGGTAGAACATCCACAACACATTCAACAAGTCCTCAACACCCTATGGTAGCACAAGTTATATGCTAATCTAGAAAAATGTTAATTTGGCATGCAGAGTATCCAATATCTTGGATACATCATGGATGAACATGGTTTGCAAGTGGATCCATCCAAGATCCAAATAATTTATGATTGGTCAGCCCCAATTATTGTAACTGAGCTTTGTATTTTCTTGGTCCTTTCCAACTTCTATCGCAGGTTCATGTTGGGGTTCTCTCATGTTGCTTCGTCCCTCGACCACATCACAAAGGGTGGATCTAAGGACAATTTTTTTTTGGTCAAGGAACAACAAAAAGAATTCAACGACTTGAAACATTGCCTATGTTTAGTGCCCATACTCACCTTTCCAGATATGAAAAAACCCTTTAAGATTGAAACATATGCTTTGGAATATCAAGTTGGGGCATTCCTCACTTGTCATGTCCATCTAGTGTCCTACCACAATGAGACATTCTCAGATGTCGTATGCAAGTACCCCACATATGATAATTAGATTTTCTCCATTCTACAATCATGTCGCCAATGGAAGCATTACATTCTCAGGAAGGATACTGTCATCCACACTGATCATAATCCTCTGCCGTTCATGAAAACACAAGGGAAGTTACAAAATGAGTGTCATTAAAAGTGGTCCACCTACCTACAATAGTTCCACCTCAACATTAAATAAAAAAATGGTACCACCAACCAAGTCGATGACTGCCTCAATCGACCTCCAGTTGCAGCACTAACCATAGTGCTCAACTCTTGTGTCCATGAGACCTCTGAGTGGTCGCATCTATATGACAATGATCCTAAATTCAGTGCCACATACCAAACACTAGGTGTAGGCACACTAGTTGCATATTTTCATCTCCAGGATAGAAAATTATTTCATTTGGACCATCTCTCTGCTCCTTCAAGCTACTATGAGATACTATGTTCGCCAAATGGACATTGTATGGAAACATTGTGCCCCTAGGAAGTTTGTGTATCAACTAACCACCTTAGGGCCCGTAAACCTTTTGGCACTTTGCCTCCTATGGTTAGGGTTTTGTACCATTAGGGTTATTTATTTATGTTAAAAGTTAAATATTTTGGCCTCTTGTGATATCATTTTGCAAATGAACGTAGCTGACATATCTCTCTCTTCATAGATAAGCTACCACCATTCTAGCTATTTTGTGTTCTACAATATTTTTCTATTTTATTTATTAATAGAAGTTGGGTTTCATTGTATTATTTTTCTCTCTCGTTATATTTCTATTTTTGTTTCATTTTGTTCCCTATACAATATGTATCATCTCCTTGATCCATGCGAGATTGTATATGAAAATTATCATGCAATATCAAAGAGTGGTAATGGACGTGGACCACCAACAACATGCCAATTTCCAAAAAGGTTTCATGTGCACTACAAGTAAAGAGACACCTAGAGTCTATCCTACACATTTAGTTCATTCTTAGTTATTGGGGAAATTTGAGGGTTGGTTGTGGCACCAGAATGACCAAGTTGTGTGAGAGAGAATGGATCATTGACACAACTATCCACCCAACCTACACATCAAAATGATAAGATTCATAATATCATGTTTGTCATTTGAGCCTAAGAAACGCCTTAATTTGACAATGATGGCTAGGAATCAATTTTTACATCCAAACTTGATGTTATTTATATTGGTTAAAGGCCAACACCCGAGGACCATGATGATATAAGACCCAATGTTGGATTCCTTCTTCTTATTCCCTAATGTTGTTGGAGTTATGTTCATTTCTAGGCCATGGGTTGTTTGATTATGTTGATGTTAAGCTACTCTATGAACTTTGTGTGTGTGTGAGAGAGAGAGAGAGTGAGTGAGTGTGTGTGTGTGTGTGTGTGTGTGTGTGTGTGTGTGTGTGTGTGTGTGTGTGTGAG
>ML777854.1:440363-459278 GCA_009831015.1 Picea engelmannii | reverse complement strand
TGTGTGTGTGAGAGAGAGAGAGAGAGAGTGAGTGTGTGTGTGTGCGCGTGCGTGTGCAATGCCTAAGGGGGGTCTTAATATAGTGGGAATTTTTGGTATGTAACCAACCCAATTTTGAGCTTAGCTAGTGCTTGTGTTGAATGCAATGGTGAGATATTTTTTTGTATAAAATGCCTATGCACATATATTGTTTATATTAATAGTCAAAGGAATCATTCTTTATATAAAAAAATACCATTTGCTTGGGTTGCTAGATTATATTGATGTTAGGATACTCTCTGAAGTGTGTGTGTGTGTGTGTGTGTGTGTGATGCCTAACGGGGACCTTAATATAGTGGGAAATTTTGGTATGTAACCAACCCAATTTTGAGCTTAGCTATTGCTTGTGTTGAATGCAATGGTGAGATATTTTTTGTATAAAATGCCTATGCACATATATTGTTTATATTAATAGTCAAAGGAATCATTGTTTACATAAAAAAAGACCATTTCCTTGGGTTGCTTGATTATGTTGATGTTATGATACTCTATGAGTTGTGTGTGTGCATGCGCGCCTAAGGGGGGTCTTAATATAGTGGAATTTTTAGTATGTAACCAACCCAATTTTGAGCTTAGCTAGTGCTTTTGTTGAATGCTATGGTGAGATTTGTTTTTGCATAAAATGTTTATGCACATATATTGTTTATATTAATAGTAGAAGGAATCATTATATATATAATGACCATTTCCTTGGAATTGTATGGTCTTAAGTAGCTTAGAAAAAAAATAAAAGTCTATTAAAGGTTGAAAAGTCATCATGTTTTTACTCCAAAGGAACCAAAATTTGTTTTAAGGTTGTCTTGGAGAAAAGGAAATCATTTTTTAGAAAAGATTGCATGTCAATAAAAGAAGCCAAAGGCCACTTAAGAGCATTGGTTACCCTTGAGAACCATGGACACATTTGTCTAGATCAAAAATCTTCTTGTTGAGAATTGTATAAATTTATCTTCAGTTGTTATCAAAACAAGTCAAAAAATATTATCCGTGGCTTATTCTTATGAACATTTCCCTCATAGGAACAAAATTTTAGTATAGGAATTCATTTTTATCTATAATGAAAGGAAAAATGAGAAAGCTTCATTTTCAAAGATTCATGCATGAGAATTGGTAGAAAATATCATCTTAGGGTTGAATTCAGTAGATATAAAACCTAAAAAGGATAAGTACACATGGAACAAACATAGAAAGTGGGACATGGATTCATCATTGAAAGGACCAATTTTTTTGTTTGTTTAGGATTCCTTCCTTGATGAGGGCATATCTCTTTCCTCATCCATAGAGAGTCCTAGTTATTCACTAAAGGGATTTTTCTCAATCATGTTCAAATTCACTTTTTATATTGTTCAACTATGAGGTATTTGAAGAATTGTTAACCTCATCTTGGAATTGTATATGGATCTACCTCTTTTCTTTGGCAACAAATGATTAAAAATGTTAGGCCCTAGTTGTGTGTGAATACAACTATGGTTATTTTGTTCATGATTGTGGCTATTAATGAGTTCATAGGATGACATACATTTATGGATAAATATGGATAAATATGGGGTTTAAATGTAAAATTGTTTTGTTTTATGTAAATGGAGTTAGTGGATAATTTATCACCAACCTTCATCAGGCATTATATAATAGGATTTTTTTTGGGTTATTGAGCATATCATGTCTTGTATCGTTCTTTGGAACCAGGATCTTGTCAGCGAAATCCATGTCACCCTATGCAAGGACGGGGTCGACAAGGAATCATCGAGCGTTAGAACATGGACCAGGCAAGGAATTGTGAGTGGTTGATGAACGTGCAGAAGCAAACAAGAAAGGAGAGGCTCTAGGAAACTTCCAACACTACCACAAGGTCATGGATAATGTCTTAATGTGGGATTGTTACCCTCTACTAAAATCTCAAGGAGAACGCTCAAATATCTAGCTGGTTGTGGATGTATTCGATCAGAGGGCTGCAAACAATTGAGGGTTTGATTTTTAGGGCCTCTAGAGTATTTGATATCATGAGGTGGGATTTGCTTTGGTTGTGATTGAAATTAATTGATAATAACAATGGTTGAAGTGCAGTCTAAAATTGTGTTTCCCACTTTAGCATCATCTTCATGCATGTTGTCTTGAGTGCTAGCGATATAGATTACAGTGTTGTTCAAGCAAGTCTAGGAGAGCATGAATACAAGAAGAGGTATTCTAAATTACCATGTGACAAAGGTTTTGATAGGTTTAATGGCAGCGAACCATGTAGAAAAATGCATACTCGCCTTCTACAACAATGTGTGAAGATGGATCGACATATTTTGTTTTCTCCCTTCTAAAGACTATCAATTTGCTTGAGGGAAGAACCCTTAAAGAAAAAGCCTCATGATTGAAAGGCCCCATGACTGAATGGAAGTTAAGGTTTCAAATTGGGTTCTATGGCTGGAATTTGAATTGGTCGGTGCGTGGTGTTGACCAGTGATTGTGAACAAGGTAACATATGTAAAGCAAGAGTGTTGGTGGGCTAAGAGAGAGATGCTAGAGGAAAAAGAATAGAAAGAGGAGTGTGTTATGGAGATTCAAGCTAGTTGGAAAGGTGAAGGTTTTGAATGCAAAGTTCAAGGTGGAGTTGACAAAAAATAATTATGTAAATGGGCATACGACTGTAAGACTTGATTAGGCATGCATACCTCGAATTGTGTATTTCACCAGTAAAGTCTAGACGTAAACCTAGGTGATAAGAGGGAGCATGTCATATTAGCAGATGCCCTGAATTTAAGGGGGGTTTGGTCAGATTTGGTCAGGGGAACAAAGTTTTATATCCCTGTTGGTTATGGTGACAGAGCTAAGGGATGAAAATTATGGGATCCTACTATCCACAAATCATCAGTAGCAGAGATATGTACATGGAACAATTAGAAGTTGTTCAGGATCTCAAAGGGATATTTGTTTGCAAACTCAAGGAATCAATGTATGGCCTAAGGTAACTAAGCAATGGTACAAAATGTTTGATTCCTTCATGGTGAGAAATTTTTTTTCTAGAAGTGAGTATGATCATTTTGTTTATGGAATATTCATTATCTTGGTGTTATGTTGATGATATGCTTGTTGCAAGCAAAGCATGGTTGAGGTCAGCAGGTTAAAGGTTCAATTGGTCAAAATGTTTTAGATTAAGGATCTAGGAGTAGAAAAACAAATCTTGGGCATAGAAGTATGCAAAGAAGGGAAAAATGGTAAGTTGTGGTTGTCACAAGTATATGGAGAAGATATTGATGAGGTTCAGTATGAACATTATGAAACCGGTAAATAACTCTTTAGTTTTCCATTATAAGATTTCTTCAAGTTTATGTTCTAGTAGTAAAGAAGAGAAGGATTATATGTCTCTGTAACTTATGCAAGTATAGTAGGAAGGATGATGTATGTGATGGAATGTTCAAATATTTCACATGCAATTGGTGTTTCCAGTGGACACATGGAAAAACCAGGAAAGAGAATGGAAATGGGTGCTTCTGTATCTTAGAAGCATGAGTATCACCTATAGTGTTTGCAGTGATTTACCCTATAATTATGTTGATTTCGAAGTGGTGGAGTGATCCATAGAAGAGAAAATTGTGCATCTAGATTCACGCAACTAGTATTCTTAGAAAAGTTGGTGTGGTGTATGGCTTCTCATGTCTTGTAGGAAAGATGATGATTGATTCATCGGGCAAGGTATTAGGAAAATTGTTTCCAAGGTGGATATTTTTGGGTGGTGACAACACACACCTTGTCGTTACAACGCGTTGGAGGATTCTCAATAATTTGGCTTTCCATATGCCTGAAAATGCTTGAGAGTTTTCTTGTTTAAATGTAGAAGCCCGTGAGGAGATTCTTGAGACTTGTAATCATTTCTCCATTGTTGTCTGAGAAATGAAGAGAATATCATTTCCCCCTTTGTCTATGTGTGTTGTATGATGTGTTATCTTCGTTCTTTTCTTTGTTCATTAACTTATGTTGTTTAAGTGTGACCCCAACAGTTGTTAGGGTTTTGATGAATTAATAAAGTTAGCAATGTGAAAAAAAGAAACAAATTGAACTTTATAGGAATTGATCTACAGTCTTCCTTCCATGGATGGGTGGCAAAAACATCATGGGGATGAAATCACCATAAAAATGTGGAGTCAAGTAGTCATTTTCTTCCTACACCAAGATGATGGCCAAATGCTTGTGGATGGTAGAGTGGTTCCTTTTCTTCAAATATAGATATATTCTTTTGGGGTGAATATTGTAGGATTTTATTTTAGATTTGTTTTAAAAGTAAAAGTGAAAGGGTGGGAAACCTACTATAGATGTATAGATGTATTGGTAGAAACTTGATGAGTTTTTATTTCATGCGCGTTGCAAAATGGTCGATCTAATTGTTGGTTGCAATGATGGGCTGAAGTACATGTTATATTTATGTAGGATGGGTTGCAATCCTTATGTAGCATATAGCAGTTGATTTTAGATGGAGGGGAATTTTATGCTTCAATGTGTTATTTCCTTTTAATATGGAGGTTGACTAGAAGAATGGCTACCATGTGGTTGGACTTAATAATGCATTGGCCCACTGGTTGCGGAACAGTTATGGATTGATCTAGCTGACACATGGTTAGTTCCAGGTTCTCTTTTTCTTTCTTGTGTGGTGTTTGCAATGCACATTTGGTCCATAAATGAAAGGATTATAGCTTGTTTGTCTCACCAACATGGAAATATTTGTAAAACGAATATGATCTTAGATCTTTGGATGAAGAGAAATACTTGACCAATCAAGTCGTAATTCGATTCGGCCCAAATACAATTGATGTCCATGACCCAGAAGTCGAGTTGGGGAAATGACTCAGAAGGAATGAAAGTCGAGTTAGAATCCAAGAAAGTTGACCAATTCGAATTGACCCAAGTTGGGTTGACCAAGGGATCATTATAAGTCAAATGAGGAAGGAAACTTGACTAAAGTTGAAGCCAAGTCGAAGGGGGTCAACCCGTGGCTAAAGAAAAAGATAAGAGGTGGATTCAACAACCAATAATGAAGGGAAACCCTCTACACGTCGAAATTAGTGACTAGCAGCTGAGAAGAAAGTTCTACGGGTGAATTTGATCACCAATGGCATGTAAAAACGTTTGGAAGAGTATTTTTAATAACCCACGATGCAGAAAAATGCCCAAGGTGATTTTTGTATCCTGAAGTAGCAAAAACATGTATGGGAGTGTATTTTTAACATTTACTGACAAGGGAAAATGTATAGAAGTCAACTTGAGAATTCAATAACAATTGAAAAATGTGTGGAAGTCAACTTGAGCATTCACAGGCAAAAAAAATGTATATGGGGGGTTTGTTGGAGTTACTTCACACACACCTAGGATTTATTTTTCTTAAATTTTTTCCTATGTTTACTAGTCTTTATATAGTCTCTTAAAGTTTAGGGAGAATATTCCTCTAGGAGAAAATTCTCTTCAGTTTTCACTTCAATTTGACAAGTTGAGTGGTGATCAGAATCTGAACCAGGGATCAAAATTTAGCCCAAAAATCAAAGTGCTCAGAATCACTTCAAAATGAATGGGTGTGTAGGCCTCGTCGTCAAGAACCCAACGCACTTCGAATGGGGTCAAATTGACATCGGATGAGTGAGATATCATGTTCTGTTCGATTTTCCAAACAGGCAAAAAAAATGTTGACTGTACAGTCTGTACAGTCCGTATAGGTGATGACGTGGAATGAACGTACAGCCTACGTGTCATGACCATACGCTGATTTGGAAGGTGACGTGTCAGTTCTATTTGGCATATGCATGGACAAATAGATTTTCGACACGTGGCATATAGTTGGCAATTTATTGGCTAATGGAGTGGTGCCACGTGGCCCAGACGTGGGCTGCCATGTGGCACCATGGTTTTGGGTATTTAAAATTTTATGGAGTCTGTGGGGTTTGAACCCTAGACCTCCCCCATAGTGCAACATCTTATCAAATACTGCCCAACTGGCATGCCACACAAGTGTTTCTTAACATATAATAACTTTATATTTATTTGAATGTGAATATATTGTGTATTGGCGGGTGAATTTGAAGAAAGTTAACTGATGGTTTTAGTCAGTTAACTGAAGACTGGTAGACTAGTTAACTCAGCTAGGTGGCAGTTCACTCTCGTAACTATTGGTGTGTGTCTAGATCACTCTAGACCACCACTATGGCGCATTGGATTCACCTCCAGTGCACATTGGTTGAGTTATACAAAGTATATCATGTGTAAATTATTCATTATTCATTACAGTTAATGAGAAATTTTTCATTCTTTCTTTCTTGCTTCTTCTTTCTCAATTTCTCTCTACAAATGTGTGTAGTATTTTCTAGTTATATCTATTATGTGCAGGTTCAACACATTTACATGGTATCATAGCCGAAGGACTACTAAGAAAAAGCTACACCAAATTATTTTTGCAGGTACCAAAGATTGAAGACAACGAAAAAAATGGAATTCCCAAAAGAATTCATTCTTACACCTTACAATTACTTTGCATGGAAGGAGAGGATAATCATGCATCTCTGAAGTAGAGGATTGTATAGTTTAACCATGAATACAGAGACATAATTGACATCGTCCATAGAAAAATCAAAGTATCTAAATCGAATGGATGAAGCATTCATAACAATTTGCAGTTGCATTTCTCCCGATCTCCTTTTTCGCATATCTTCCTATAAAACCCCCAATGAAGAATGTACCACCATGGAAGGGATCTTTTGAATATAGGATGAGATGAGGGGACACATGCTTGAGGTGGAATTGCTCACATTGGATCCAAAAATCTTCGACAATCTCCAAGATTTCTTTAGAAAATACAAGGATTTACTGTCACAACTGAAAACTTATGGGGTTGATAAATCTGAGGAGAAACAAATGGTTCTCACCATTCTCTCCAAACTTGGTCCTGAATTATCCATGTTCATATCCACATTCGATTCAGTAAAATTCTCCTCTGGAGCCACTTGGAAGATGCCTTCTCTTGAGGAATTTATCAAATCCCTGACATAAGAGAAAACCAAGCTCATCAACATGGGAAAAATCAAAGGCCCAAAGGCACATGCACTTATTGTGCAAGATGGAAGACATCAATATCATAAATCTAAAGATAAATACAAAACAAAATCTCATGCAAATTCGAATAAGGAAGGGTACTCAAAACCCTCCATCGATGCCTCTGGATCCAAAGGTGGAAAGGGAAGAAAAGGGGAGAAATGCACATACTGCCATAAATGATTTCATCCAGAATCTGCATGCATGAAGAAACCAATAGATCTAATGACTCAAATAATTCATCAAAACAACCTTGGAGATCGAATTAATCCCGAGGGTGCCAAGAAGAAGCGAGAAGATCAGAATCCCAAGAAAGACAATTCTAGCCATGCCTTGATTTCCATCAACTCCTCTCCCGATGCTTGGATCGTATATTTAGGAGCATCACATCACATGGATGCCACAAAAAAAGTCTATTCTTCATTGGATGCATGCAAAAGTCCTCCTATTCTGATGGGGGACAACTCTCCAATCGAGGTCAACGGCAAAGGAAGGATTTAACTCACCAACGAAAGCTTTGAGAATGTGTTGCATGTTCCCAAACTTTTCGTCAATATTCTCTTCATGTATCAGATGAATAATTCTGGCATCGAAAAGAAACTCATATTCACACCTAATGCAATGGACATATATGACATGCAAACCAATTCCAGGGTTGCTACCAGTGAGGTAAATCATCAATCTAGATTGTATACATTTTTTGAATGTATTGAACCAGATTTTGCTTTACTTCTTACCCATGTTGATGAAAGCAGTAGGATATGGCACAAAAGGTTCAGGCATTTGAATTTCAGATATATGCAATAGCTTAGCAAGCAAATATTGGTTGATGGTCTACCAGACATCCATTTCTCCAAAGGAATCTGTGAGGGATGTGTTCTTGGAAAACACCCTCAAGAGAAATTCAACAAAGGAAAGACTCAGAGAGCTTCCTCTCCTTTAGATCTGATCCATAGTGACCTCATGGGCCTTTTTCCACATCCATCAATCAGAAAAGCAAGGTATGTTCTCATTTTTTTTTATGATTTCTCACATTTCACATGGATTTACTTTCTCAGGCAAAAATCAGAGGTCTTTCAACACTCAAAGATTTCAAATCCCTGGTCGAGACACAGGCAGGAAAGAAAATCAAATTCCTCTGAACTGATAACGGGGGAGAGTGTGTCAATCATGACATATAGAATCTTTTTCATGAGGTAGGGATTCAGTTGCAGCACATAGTTCCCTATAATTTGTAGCAAAATGGAGTTGTTGAACAGAAAAACGGATCTCTAAAAGAGATGGCATCTTGCACGCTACATGCAAAGTCACTTCCACAGATATTATGGGTCAAAGCACTTAATTGTGCAACCTACATCTAAAATAGATCTCCCCATAGATCTATCAAGGATAAGACCCCCTACGAGGCTTGGAGCAGCCTCAAACTGGAAGTGACCCACTTTCGTATTTTTTGGTTCACATGCATGGGCTTGAATTCCCTCTGAAAAGAGAAAGGAACTTGATCCATAGAGCACATAGTTTATATTTGTTGGATACCTTGACGGTGTGAAGGGATACATACTTATTGATATTTCCTTAGACTGACTCATCATTGAGCGAAGTGTCCAATTCAAGGAAAGTGTCTCACATGTACCTCAACAATCGCATGCAGACACCTTCACTCTTCCACTTGTCCGAGATGATGAGCATGCACATGCCGACTCTTCTTCAGACGAGAGTTCTGATTCATAGGATTCATATTATATAGATACAGATTCAATACAGTCATATGTAGATTCAGTGCATCCATATGAAGATGCAGAGCCAGAGAAGAGGCCCAAGTGGGCCCAGACTACTCTTCAGGATGCAGGGGATCTTGTTGGTGATTCAATCGATATTAGGAGGACTCGATATGATTTCAAGGAGCCTCCTAATGCACTCACTAGAACTGAACCATTGCCCTACATGCATATTTTCTTGGTTCAGTCTTCAGATCCACAGTCTTATGGCAAGGCTACCAGAAATCCCTTTTGGGAATCCGCCATGTAGGAGGAGTACAACTCCCTCCTCATGAACCAGACTTGGGATCCATTTCCCCTTCCTTCTAGAAGGAAAATTTTCATTTGCAAATGGGTCTATAGGACCAAGAGCACAACAGATGGATAGATTAGTAGATACAAAGCCATACATGTTGCCAAGGTCTTTCAGCATGTGCATGGAATTGACTATGATGAGACCTTCGCTCCAGTAGCAAACATGGATTCCATACATTTGGCACTTGCCATTGTGGCAGCCAAGGGATGGTAATTCCATCAAATGGACGTGAAGAATGCATTTATTCACGGTGATCTCTCCGAGGAGATCTATATGGACCAACCCCAGGGATTTATGCAGGATTCCTCTTTGGTCTATCGACTGAAGAAATCTCTTTATGGCCTCAAGCAGGCTCTAAGGGCATGGTATGCCAAGATGGACTCCTACCTGTTGTCACATAAATTTATGCGTTGTAAATAAGACCTAAATATCTACATGCTTAGGACAGTTGATTCATTTCTACTCTTAGTTATAAATGTTGATGATTTGTTGATCACTAGTTTCTCGACTTCAGCGATTGTTGTAGTCAAGAGTATTCTACATGACAGGTTCTTGATGACATACATGGGTCCACTACACTTCTTCCTTGGAATCAAGATCAGTCAGGATGCATCAGGCATCAAACTGTCTCAAGCCAAGTATGCTCGAGATCCCCTTGAGAGATTTCACATGACATACTGCAAGTCTTCTCCGACTCCTTTCCTATTAGGAGTAAAACTTGAGGATGGCAGGGACACTCCACTGGTTGACAACACACTATATAGAAAACTAGTGGGGAGCTTATTGTATCTCACACACTCCAGAACATACCTCTCCTATACAGTTGGCATAGTTTCTAGGTTCATGCAGAAGGTGCATGAGCTACAGTGGAAGGTTGCAAAGTGTATCCTTCAATACGTATAGAGAAACATTACCTTTGGGATTCATTATGCAGCAGAATCTACATTAGATCTCGTAGGGTTCACTAATTATGATTGTGTTGGCGATAGCACTAATCGTAAGTCCACATATGGTTACTCACTTAGTCTTGGTTCCGGGCCTATATGTTGGTCGAGCAAGAAGCAGGTTTCCATTGCTTTATCTTCAGCTAAGGCAGAGTACAGAGGGGTAGTTAACATAACTATTTAGGCTATGTGGCTATAACATTTTCTCACTAAGTTGGGAATTTAGTTTCATCATTTGATCATCATTTGGTGTGACAACTAGAGCACTCTGAATTTCTTTAGAGATCTAGTTCAGAGTCAGCTAATGAAGCACATCAAGATCCACATGCACTACATTTGGGACTTGATACATGAGGGTATCATCGACCTACAATTATGTCCTTCAGTAGAACAGACGGTAGACATCTTCACCAAGACCTTCACTGAGAAAAAGTTCCATTCTCTTCGAAGTCGTCTTGGAGTGAAGGAAATAGTTTCTTAGCAACTATCAGTTCTTCTTTAAACATACATTGTACCTTAAGGGGGGAGTTTTCCCATGAGGTTTTCCCTCTTTTCTCACTTTATTTCAATGTATCTTTTGTATTTGGGTACCTAACATGGCCTCCTTGTCGGGACCCATTCTTTATTTTCACCATAGTGATGTTCAGGGGGGGTGTTGGATTTACTTCACACACTCCTATGATTTATTTTTCCTAAGTTTCTTCCTATGTTTATTAGTCTTTATCTAGTATCCTAAAGTTTAGGGAGAATACTCCTCTAGGAAAATATTCTCTTCAGTTTTCACTTCAATTCGACTAGTTGAGTGGAGTCTAGATGTTGCATTGGTTTTGTCACCATGCAACATTGGGATCATCACTAGATAATGTGAATTTTCCTTGGTATCATCACCATATTAGTGCATTACCCATGATTCCCTGATCTCCTCCTCACTTCACTATGTTTCAGTTGGTTAATTGAAGACTGGTAGACTAGTTAACTCAGCTAGGTGGCAGTTCACTACAGTAACTGCCCGAGAGACTATACTAGGTGGCAGTTCACTCCCGTAACTATTGGTGTGTGTCCAAATCACTCTAGACCACCACTATGGTACACTGGCTTCACCTTCAGTGCACATTGGTTGAGTTATACAGAGTATATCATGTGTAAATTATTCATTATTCATTATGGTTAATGTGAATTCTTCCATTCTTTCTCTCTTGCTTCTTCTTTCTCAATTTCTCTCTGCAAATGCGTGTGGTATTTTATAGCTAGATATATTCTGTGCAGGTTCAACACATTTACATAAATTGATAGCAGACTAATTTCCAAAATGTGTATATGGTCTTTGGGTAGCTAGAAAACACCCATAAACCCTAGGTTTCTGAAGATACTTTGTGTATGATTTATGGGAAAAGGGAAAATTCCCCAACAAGTTGAGAATATACCCAATGAATATAAAAAAAAAAATTAGAAACCCCCAATGAAATAGAAACAATTTGGGAAGGATGGTCGTCAATTCCCAACTCAAAATCAATGCACAACTATGGTCAAAGAGTTGTAAGGTTGGCTTACGAACCCAAAACAACCATATTCATATAAAATTAGCTCAATTCCAAACTAGTACAAAATTCCATTTGCTAAATAAAACGCAGAAAAAACATTAAGTTTCAATGCACACATGAACCTTTCATTAATTTTACAACCACAAACAATCATCATGCATAAACTCAGAATTTACCCTAGAAACCCAAACGAGAAAACTGACATTCTTTTGGCTTCGACTAGGCTCTTATTTATTCAACAATAGGAAAGTTGCAGGCTCTATAGTTCATCTCTATGCTCCTTAGTGACATCTAGGAAACCTTTCTACATCATTCAAAACCAAAGAACCCATTTATCATTGTGGGGATACATGATATAGAATGGTGAGTAGATTGGGAAGATAGCTAGAAGGTCAGGCATCCCCAACGCTTCAGCTTCTCTCTAGTTTATTTCTCCTTCATTTGTTTATTTGTTTGTCTTTCCTCACACGTGCAAAATGTCTTATGAATGTCTCACTGCTTCTTTTATACAATAATGTACTTCCTAAATTTACATACATTACATACAAAAATGGACATCAATCTTGATGGCATGGGGCCCTTCATGCCAACAACTTGATCTTCTTCTTCATCCATAACCTTAAACTTTGTGTGTATTAATCATCTTAGAGTCATGTGTCGATAGACAATTATTCTTATTGTATCTAATTTGGATCACACCTCCCCATTGGGAGGATTTTGGTTCCAAAAATCTACCAAGGATAGATGAGAGAACTTGTTTGTGATATGGTTCCTCTCATACAAATTTTCTTTGCTTACAATCTATCCTTTGAGACCAATCTACCACATTTCTTGGTGTGCTTTGTGAGTCATCCTCTCCTTGTGTTGTAGAACTATGTCTTCCTTCAACTCCTCAAGTCCATGGGGCGCAAGGTCTTCAATAGTCAGAAGAACCTGATGTTGTTCCTCCTCAACCAACATGGAGGGTTCGAACATCTTAAAATTTTCCGCATTCACCATTGAGTTGATCTGCATATAAGGTGGAAGTTTTAGTCTAAAGGTGTTCTCGTTAACTTTCTCAATGATCTCAAATGGTCCATATCTAAGGGGATTGAGTTTCTTTGTTGCTCCTTGTAGTCGTTCCTTACATAGCTAGAGCCACACCTTGTCTCAAACATGGAACTTATGATCTTCCATGTATTGATCATGTATGGATTTGTACAACTATTGACTCTTCTTAGGCTGCTCCTGAAACCTTAGATGTATCTACCTGATTTTACCCAAAAATGTGATTTCCTTATGCTCTTCTCCTTGTAGTCTGGTTTCTTCCTTCTATTGTTTGTAAATAATATCAAATCGTGAAGAAGGTAAATAACCAAAACAAGTCTCGAAAGGATACTTATTGGTGGAAGAATGAAGTTCTCTATTGTAAGAATATTGAATGTAGAATACATTCTCATCCCAAATCTTTGGATGTTTGATGTTGTATCCTCTCATCAGTTGCACCAACGTCTTGTTTACTACCTTGGTTTTCCATCAGTTTGAGGATGGGAAGTATTGGAGTACTTCAACTTGGTATCCATTCTTTCCCAAAGCATTGTCCAAAATATTCCCAAGAACCTATTGTCCCTATAAGATATGATGGAAGTTGGCAATCCAAAATGTACCCAGACATGGCTGAAAAACAGTTCAGCTACTTCTTTTTCAAAGAGTGTCTTCTTACAAGGAATGATCACACACATTTTGTTGAAAATTTCCACCACAACGAACAAGTAGTCATGGCCTCTACGAGTCATAGGTAAACCTCCAACAGAATCCATGGAGATGCTCTCCCAAGGTCTGTTTAGCATTGGCAATGACATGTACAAGACAATTTTTCGATTTCTTATCTTGATAGTGCTGCAAAGAACACATCCTCTAACAAAATTTGCAACCTTATTGATCCAGGGGATCAAAATTTGCTCAAAAATCAAAGTGCTTGGAATTTCTTCAAAATGGACGCATGTGTAGGCCTTGTCCTCACAATCCCAACTCAACTTGAACGGGTTCAAACAAACGTCGTATGAGTAAGATATCTTGTTCTATTCATTTTTCCAAACATGAAAAATTTTGTTGACTGTACAGTTCATACAATGCTGATGTGGCAAGGTACGGACCCACATGTGGCAAGTGACGTGGACTGGACATTGTGAAAAGTGTTGAGTTGGCATGCTAACTGGGTAGGCTATGTGTCAAGGTATGTGGAACAGTAGATGGATGAAGCATGTCATTAATTTGGCAAGTGATATGGTGCCACGTGGCCCAATTGCAGGTTTCCACATGACACCCCTCCAGTGAACAAAATTTTTGGTGAAGTCCACGGTGGTCGATCCCTTGACCTCCGGCTGGACACGTCATATGTTTGGCAGGGCCAGACTACCAGCCCACCCGTGGGGTGTTACTTACCCATAAACAAGTTTATATTTATTTGAATTTGAAACATGGTTACGTTGGCGAAGAATAGGGCTGGGGCTTATCCCCAGCCCTCGGTCCATCACACCACACATGACCACACTCCATAAGACCACCAGCGCAGTGTTTCAAATGTTTAGCCCCAAGTTTATACAACACGACCATACTATATAACCAGTGGCATAGAAAACCCTCAAGCACATAGCCTCGGTCACATGGATTGTTACAACATGACCACGCGCCAATCCCGGAGGAGCTAGCCGACAGGCACGCCAACAATTAGGTCATTAGCCACATGGGGCCATACGATCGGGTTCTCCGTCGAGGATTGGGGGGTAGTGAAAACGGTCCTACAATTATTTCCTTTTTGCGGGATTGTTGTGTTTGTTGGGTTTTGGCACGAAAAACACACAGAGGCCAAGATAGTCAGACAGAGGGTGTAATTTGGCGAGCAGGTACATCAAGATTGAAGTGGAAAACTTCCAGGAGGTGTAACTTCTTCATTTTTTGGCCAAACCAGGTGCAGAAAAAGCCCAACTAGGGGTTTTTGGATGTTCTGGAGCCATTGGAGCCATATATTTGACATTTTGAGCATTGTAAAGCACGTTTTTAGTACTTTGAGAAAATAATATAAAATATCCATTGGAAGTTGGACCAGGAGATGTAGCCCAAGAGAGGGGTGAACTCCTTTATCATTTTTTGTGTTATGTGTTTTCTGTTGGTTGTTAATTGTTGGTTATTATGTGCATATTAAGTGAGAAAACTCTTTAATTTATGTGTTTGTAACTTGATCCAATTACCCAAACACATACCATTTTTACACGCAATTTAAAAAGATATAAGTCTTCTTCATTTTCAGATCACTTCTCCTGTATATTTGGCCATTAAACATACCGCTACAAATTCTCCACTGTCTTTGTCAAGATAAAATGTCTAGAAACCCTAGAAGTGTGTGCTTCTCTCATCAATTGAACTCTTCTACCTCGGGGTATGCAAAGTTTGTCCAATTTGTACAACAACCCATCTTGGAGGTGATATTCATTTCCTTCCATGACAGTGACCAGCCTCTCTTTTAGATGCTTGTAGACTCCTCTGAAATCTTCATCTCCCTCATAATCTTCACTTAGAAGTTCATGAGTGAAAGGCTCAAGATGCATCATCATTCCAATTGTTGGAATCTTCTTCAGTGGTGTTCGAGAGATCATGTATGTTAGTCTATCTGTTACTCCTTTCTTGTACTTAATCAATAAATGAAATTTTTGCAAGAAACATAGCCACTTGTAATATCTCACATGTTTCATCTTTCTTTGACTTTGTAGATACTAAAAGGGCTAATGATCCATTGGTATCATAGTCTTTTTTCCCAAGAAGTAATTCTTCCACTTATTTATTGCTTGTACAATCACAAATATCTTCTTATCGTACATGGGATATCAATTATTTCTCCATGAAACAACTCTGAATGGTAGCACACAGGCCTTCCTCCTTGCATGAGTACTGCTCCTAATGCATATCCACTAGCATCAATATCTAACTCAAAATTTCATTGAAATTTGGCATGGATAACACTAGAGCATCACTAATTTTCTTCTTCAATTCTTCAAATTCTCTTTGTTGTGTCTTACCCCAATGAAATCTCTTTCCCTTGGTGGTTATGGCATGCAATGGTGTTTCTATTGTGGAGAAGTTTACAATTGATTTCCTTAAATACTAAGTTTCTCCCATGAAAATCCTAACCTCTGTCACATTGGTGGGAATAGGTCATTGGGTGATGGCTGATATATTCTATGGATCTATCCTTAGCTCTCCTCCTCCAATCATGTGTCCAAGACATATCAAGAAATTCTTTCGAAACTCACACTTCTACAAGTTGGAAATCAATTGATTCTTCTTCAAGGTCTCTAGCACATGTGTCACATGTGAGAAGTGCTCTTTCTAAGTATTGTTGAATATTAGTATTTCATCTAGATATACCATTACAAAATAATAAATGAAGGGACATAGCACATCATCCATTGGTATTATAAACATTGAAAGTACATTGCATAATCCAAAGGAATTACTAACCACTCGCACAAACCTTTTGTCTTGTTTTGAACATTGTCTTCCACACATATTCTGCTTTGATCCTCACTTGGTGGTAACTTGACCTGAGGTCCAACTTAGTGAAGAATTTAGCTTGTTGGCACCATGATGATGGGTGAACCACATGGTGATGTACTGGGTTCGATGACTCCCTACTCCAACAATTGTTATAGTTTCTTATTTACTTCATCTTCTTCGAGGACGAACTTCCTATACATCCCAATGTGACGTAGTGATGACTCCAGAAACAACTAAATCTTGTGTTCAACCTCTCTATTAGGTGGCAATCCCTAAGGATCTTGAAACACTTCCATATAGGATTCAATCAGTTTTTGTAGTTGTTGACATTTCTTGCCACTACATCCTTCCAAATATGCCTTCATATCCAACTTGTTTCCTTCTCCTTGTTTCCTTCCTTCTCTGAGGAACATAAAGATAAACTTCTTTGTACTTCCCATGATTCTTCTATCTTGATGAGCACTCATCAAAGAGGGTTTAACATTTTCCTTGTGTTCATTTATGGCATAATGTTTTTCGTCCTTGACTAGTCTATATTGGTTCATTCTCCTTTTGAAAATCGCAACCCTCATGTACAAATATGGACTTCCCAAGATGAATCCACATATGCCCATAGGAACCACATCTATAACTACTTCATCAACAAAGCTTTGATTGATGAAAAACTTAAATTTGCATTGTTTGCTCATTGTCAATTCCACATCTTGTCTTACCCAGACCAAGGGGTATGGATGTGGATGTTCTTGAGTCTCCATCCAAATATTATCAACCAATTGTGAAAATATCAAGTTGGATTTTGAACCGGGATCGAACAAACAATCCACGTTACTTTGCTTCATGTGGATTTTAATGTAGAAAGGTTCGGTCATTGTATTCTCCTCCTTGTGATTGCAACCAACTAATGTCGCCTCTTTCTAGAGATTAGCGCAGTTAATCTTCACTTATGGGTCTAGCATGTTATCCACTCATTCCTTGACATCCACTAATATTAATTATTTCTTCTTCTTTTTCTAAAAATATTTGGGGCGCTTCTCAGGGTGTAGTTTCCAACAATTCTCCTCAGTTTGTCCCCTTCAATAACATCCTTTACATTTTTGGATGGAAGGTGTTTCTTCCTATGTGGATTCCAGAATATTTTTCTCATTCCACTTCTTCTTCTTTTTCTTCTTTCGTTTCTTCTCTTGTGGTTCTACTTTCTTTTAAGGATTTTTTTGTTTCTTTCGCTTGTATCCCTCAAGATATTGTGCTTGAATATTGGCCTCATCAATTGTCTTCGATCTAAATAACATTAGTTTCCTATGAATCTGAGGCAACAATGCCCCCAAATACATTATTAACATGTCCAAAATTTTGAGAGAGACTCTCATCTAAATTTCTCTCTTCCTTAACTCTGTCGTGAACTCTTGCATTGATTGTCCTTGTCTCTATCTAAAGTAATGGCATACTATTTTTTGGTGTTCCTCATACCCTATTGGATAAAATTGATATTTGATCATGTTCTCAAACACTTCCCAATCAGTCACTAGTGGTTCATTTCCTATTGCTCTACTTACTACATAATTCTCCCACCATGTAAAAGCATGGCCTTAAATTTTCAACTGAGCAAAAGAAATCTTTTGTTTTCTAGTTATTTCATGCACGTTGAAGTATACTTATATATGTTCTAGACATTGGTTCATCTTGATAGCATCCACTTCCCCAATATATGACTTGATTTCCACCTTGGCCTCGACATGGAAAGGTACCTGCATCTTGGTGTAGCTACACTCTCCCATATTTAGCTCAGTCTTACACTCTATCTCTGGGTTATCTTCTTCCTTCTTAGGGCCTTCATAAAAAGTCTTTATTGAGGGTGTTTCTTTGTTTTTCCTTACCAATAGTTGTGACACCATTTATATCAACGTGGCCAAACTCTAGTTAAATCGATCCAACCTAACCCTGGGATATTCTCCCTCTTCTCCTTCATATTGTTCCCATGACATTCTTGATCCTCTACTCTGTTCTATCACTGGAAACAACTCTTTTCCACTCCTTTTGTAATCATTGCAGGTACTTACCATACAAGTCTCACTAAATGCATTTGAACTTATTCTATGATACCATATTATCCATAAATGAAAGGATTATAGTCTATTCGTCTCACCAACATGGAAATATTTGTAACACGAATATGATCTTAGATCTTTGGATGACAAAAAATACTCGACTAATCAAGTTGTAAGTCGATTTGTCCCAAATACAAATCACATCCACTACTCGAAATTTGATTCATGGAAATGAGATGAAAGGAATACAAGTCGAGTCAGAATCCAAGCAAGTCAACCAGGTCAAATTAACCCAAGTCGAATTAACCCAAGTCGGGTCGACCAAGGGATGATTGTCGGTCGAATGAGGAAGGGAACTCAACCATAGAGGAAGCCAAGTTGAAAGGGGTCGACCTGTGGCTAAAGAAAATAGATAAGAGGCAAATTTGATGGCTAATAATGAAGGGAAACCCTCTGCATGTCGGAATCAGTTACCAACAAATGAGAAGAAAGTTATAGTGGTGAATGTTAAGAACCAAATATCAATATAGCATAGAAAAAACTCAAAAAAAGTACTCAACACCTTGAAAAAGAGATAATTTCAGATAATAAGCCTCTTCAAGGGGGCAACCTCCTTTTACCCCACTTAAATGTTCAAGTACAAGATGATTCAAAATGAAAATGTCTCCTTGGTATATATAGGAG
>ML777854.1:418261-434951 GCA_009831015.1 Picea engelmannii | reverse complement strand
TGAAAATGTCTCCTTGGTATATATAGGAGACTAGGAGGTATAATTACAACTAATGGCCTAAAGCCGACATAAATAAAATAACATTACTAATATAATATGCCCCAATTAAGGGGTAATGAGCCAATATTAGGGCTTAACAGTGAATTTGATCACCAATGGCATGTAAAAACGTTTGGAAGATTATTTTTAATAACCCACGATGCAGAAAAATGCCCAGGGTGATTTTGGCAATCCAGAGCAGCAAAACAATGCATGGGAGTCGATTTTTAACATTCATTGAGAAGGGAAAACGTATAGAAGTTGACTTGAGCATTCACAAACAATGAAAAAATGTGTGGAAGTCGACTTGACCATTCACGGACAATGAAAAATGTGTGGAAGTCGACTTGAGCATTCACGAACAACAAAAAATTTATGGGGGGGGGAATTGACAACAGGAGAATTGCCAAAATGTGTATATGGTTTGTGGGTAGCTACAAAACACCTATACAACCCTAGGTTTTTGAAGATACTCCATGTATGATTTATGGGAAAAAGGAAAATTCCCTAGCAAGTTGAGAATATACCCAAAGACTCTAAAAACAAAATTAGAAACCCCTAAGGAAGTAGAAACGGCTCGAGAAGTATGGTCATCGATTCCCAACTCAAAATAAATGCACAACTATTGTTAAAGAGTTTTTAGGCTGACTTACAAACCCATAACAACCATATTCATATAAAATGAGCTCAAGTACAAACTGGTACGAAATTCCATTTGCTAAATAAAACGCAGACAACCATTAAGTTATAGTGCACACTGTTGACACTCAAAAGCGCAACATAGGGCATCTATGAAGATGGAAAGAATGTTAAGCCCATTCATTTGTTTGGTAATACGGTCTCTCACAAGAAAATATTGGGATCAATGACAGTGTTGCAAACATATTGTTAACATATGACTTGTTGTGGTTTTTTTTCAAATGCAAAGAGAACATGTGTATGAATTATGTATGCTTTACATGAGTCTTACAAACTAGAGTGCAAGGAAAATTGAAGGCGTGGTTTCAGTCAAATTATTGTTAAACACAGGAAGTCCTTTGGACACTTCGTGGGACCCTGTAGGTTTAAAAAATATTGGTGTTGATATCGTAGGCTACATCATGTTTGCTCCTCGACTGTTTGTTGTGATGATTATGATTATTATGATGTTGTTCACTCCTCGACTTTATTTTGCACAAGAAATGTTATTATTGTTAAATAATTCTTGGGAACTAAAATATAAATTGGTTATTGTGCAATGAAATTTCTAAGGAAAATGAGCATCCTTGAAAAGAAATACCAGTTATGGGTTGTTGTTTTTTTGGGAAACAGAGTGTTTTTCAATTTTGAAACAGTAAGACGTGGTGATTGTTAATTGATGGCAAGGATGGAATTGTTTGATATATTATTAGAATAGTATATGTGGGAATCCATTCCATTCTACCATTTTTCGCAAAGTACAACCCCCTCATTATCCCAAATGAATTTGTCCACTCTTTGTTCTGTGATATTTATTTTTAAGAGAAATCTGTATGGAAATGAAGAAAAATTGATGTGGTAGTAATTGATGACTGGTGTTATGGGATATGTTTAGATACACAATAGTTTTTTTTATTGATTGCTCAAACAGTATTCATAAATCCTTCCCCATCCATGGTATCACTTTACGCTAAATACAAGCACTCCATACCCCCATTGACCCTATCAATTCCCTATTTGTGTGGCAATTAATAAATGGAATTTTTATGGATGGATTGCATGCATCATGTAGTAAATTATAGAGCCAACTCTTCATTTATTTAAGTGAAGTTTCATGTATGGGTTAGTAATGACTTCATGAATGACTAATTATTGTTACAAGATGAGTTTTTTCAGCAGGGGCAGTAATGGCCGAAATAACAAAGGCAGGGGTAACTGGCATCGAGGCCATAGGATGCCTCGATTTTCTATTCACTTTGATGTTGATCCACAATAGTTGAACTAGTAGTTTCAAGTTGGGTTCTTTAATTTGGTTGGCCATGGGATATTTCATCCTCGACCTGAAAGGTCCCCTTTTCAACAGCCTTAGAAGCTTCCTAGAATTCATGTTCCCCCGCATGTGTCGATGCAGCCCGAACCTGCCACAAACGATGGTTGGAAAGAAATTTTCAATCATCCTACTTCTCACCCCCATGGTTGGCCCACTGTCTCATTGCCATTACCACCACCACCACCTTCAATTAATCCTAATGCATAAATTTCTCATGTTGTTTCACTAGCGCGGTCTTCGCATGCTAGAAAGAGACTGAAAACTAACATCCTGCAACCTTTGCTAGATAACGAAAAAGAAGTGGCTTCCCCCTTCATTCCATCCATAGATTCTTCTAAATATGTGTATTCACATCTCCACCTAAAAGATGATTTCTCCCATGTGATTATCACAATATATCGCCAAGGGTCTAGCCAAACAAGGGCTACCCCAGAAAATTCAAGAGGAGATAGCAGTGAGACGAGGAAATATGTCTTACACAGAAAATATTGATTTTAAATGTTTCTTTTTTATGATATTCAGCGACGAAGACAATGTTTAATGATTTTCAACATATTTTGAACAACAAGCTTTAATATGGATATATTATAGGGGGATGTGGTATTAATTATTGTTGATATTTGATATTCAGTTTAAATGATATCCATGGGAGATACAGGGGTGTTATATGATCCAAATGATTATTTTTTTACTCTATATTTGATGATTGGAAAAAAAGAGAATGATGGGAGTCATAAGGGGTCCCGCCTATTTAGTTATTATTAAGTAAGATCCTTATTTATATATTATTATTTATTTCTCCTAACTGATTAGTTAAGTTATTTTGACTTAACTAAAGAAAGTACTTGAACTACTTCAACTTATTGGGAAAGAATAAAGGCTCAAGAATATGAAGAGACAAGGGGAAAATAGAAGGGGAACTACAACACTAAGGTTTTATCTCTATTTAGTGATATATCTTCAATTTTCATTCATTTCTGAGTTTACTTGAAAGCCTAATCATCTTGATGACAACAAGGTCTTACTGAAGGAAGCAGGTGTTATAGCGGGAAAACCCCCCTATGGACTACACAAGGGTTCGACATTTAGGTAGAGCTAACCGTCTAAAGTCTCATACTCCTTAACAACTACCTCGAAAATACCCCACATTCATGCATAAAATACAAAGTATAAGAATCTGGTAACTCTACCTTAAACTCCACGTCCAGTGTCGATCCTTTTGCGTTCAGTTGTTCCTCGACTACAAATCTCCTCCCAAGGTCGGCTTGTATTCATAAACATACAAACAAATAACTATGAGCATGCATATTATATATGAATTAGTGGGTTAGATGTCATAATAAAATGTAAATAAGACATAAAGATTAAGCACATCATATGGCGGGACAAAAAAATTACTTCTTTATATTAATCTCACTAAGTCACTTACAATGCGATCGATGACTAATCCTCGAACCTGGTCTGGGCTCCTCTTCACCAAGCTCCAACTGCTTCCACATATCTTTCTCCTCTCACAATTCTCTCTAGGGAAATGGGATAAGCTTATGAATGAGGAAAAAGGCAAGAATAGGGAGTTATGTCTCAAAACTCACAATGTGGCTGCAAATTCTTGGGGAAAGGGGGGAAAGTGAAATGTGTAGAGTTTCATTGTTCTTATGCTTAGCTTTGGAATGAGACCCCAAAACCTCCTTTTATATGACAAAAAGGATGGTTATTCGATTGGGTGACAGGCTATAGGTGGTGGGACAGTTGGAAAACTACCCAATAGCTCGTAATCTCAACGAATTCCTTGCAACTTTTAAATTTTTACAACTTTTGTGAGTATACGTGGGTTGTAATGGTGCAGCTAGCATATGTACGTGAGTTGTAATGGTGCAACAAGCGTGTGTACATAGGCATTAATGGTGCAGGGCACGTACGTCTTCAAAAATCTGGTTTTTAAGAAGAGCTACTCAGTGATGGCTTGGAAAAAATAGCAAGTAATATGGCCAAATGCCAGGTATGCATGTATGGTGCAATTTAGGGTTACAACAACAGGATTCATGATTGAATCATACATTTCAGTAGCTTGTTTTAAAGTTTTTTTATTTATCCTTGATAGTCTATGTATTCTTGTTTGTTTATGAATTAATTTTCATGGTTGATAAAGAATATCTTGCAGAGTCAAGTGGCAACATTTTGTGGAAAGTTGATCCAGATCATTAGTTTCAGTTTTATTTCACTATCAGGGTCTTCTTATATAGTTCCCATAGGAGACTTCTAAATCTGACTTTGGTCCATACCCTCGCAGGGGTTTGTAAAAGAGAAATAAAATTTATATCTCAGAATGAAATAAAATCATATTATTGTTATGACTCATACATGTGTTTTCATGACTTGGTTCTTCCTTTTGCTTTTGTCTCCATGTTTACTTCAATGTAAAATTTGTACTATACATTCACCTAGTTGTTATCACATAGAATTTCTTGGGTCAAAAAGTCTTTAGGTTTTTTATTTTGAGTCATAAGTGTTGTTTAAATTTTTGGCTTTGTCTTTTTGTTATAGTCATTTTTCATTTTTGACACAAATAAACTAAATATTAGTGTTGGCTTTGGTCTATAGTCCTTGGGTTATATATTGATTATCATGATAAGTTGGACAAACCTTCATCTGTCGCATCTTTCATTTCTCCACTACCACCCTAATATGTCACCTCCTCCATGATGTACTCAGACCCCTCCATTTTGTCACCTTACCCATTAGGATGTCAAATCAAGTTTTATTTGTACATTGCCAACTCACTAGAGAGTTCGCAATGCATTCAAAGTACATCATGCTTTCATTACCATCATTTTGCTCATGAGTCTTGTCAATGAAGATATCCTTTTTTTCAGAACTTATATTTTAAATATATCATGTGACTTCGTCATAAAAACTTCTAACTGTTTTCTCCAAGTTTCAAATCATTTTTGGCTTGGCACTGCAAATCTGGTGTTTTCAGATAGGCACTACGAAAATTGTTGTGAACTGGCTAGAGAAAGTGAGTTGGACGTTAGGCTACCTGCAAAAATAATTATTCAGACTCAAGGATATCAGTCTTCAATTCAAATCCACCAGGTACTCCATGAGTTTTTTCGACTCTTTTGAAGGACAGGAAAGGATATGTTGGTTGTTTCTTCTTTTGGGCACTGTGTACTAGTGATACATGCTACAAACTATCACACTTACCTTGTTGACACGTTCTCATCCTAATTGCATGAGATCTAAACCTTGTTCATTTAAGTATTAAGAAGTCTTTGTTTCAAGCCACCTTTCCTCTCATATTCAGTTGTTTTGCTTACTTTCCCAAGCTTTTTGAACCCCCTATTCTGGTGTTGCAAACTCTGTGCAGCAAGCTTGGCATTGTGAATCCCATGTCCCAGAACCTTTTACATAGCCCATTTTCATCAGGTTCTCAATTTCAAATTCAATTCTATCTGGTCTGAGATTAAACGTTTTTTTCTTGTGAAGTCATTGCGAGTTTTGCAAAAGGATAGTGAGGTGGTGAACAAGACCTGTCTTACATCAACATGTTTCTTTATATCTTCATGATTATGTGTATTCTTCCTTCATCTCCCTAACAGTAAGATACCTTGTCTTATTCTTGGAGGTCAAATAGGATTATAAACACATAAATCCTTATACAGAACCATCCCTTTGAGAAAGACCATCCATCAAAACCCTTGCCTTCTATTTTTCATGTTTTACCTCTTGCATCATTAAAATTTGTGGTAAGATTTTCTTCATATGACGTCAATGGATGCTCCACAACAAAATAAGGCTCACAAGGAAGGGGGAATTGTGAGGACTGAGCCCTATGACATGTAGTTCTTTTTTGTTGAACCCCTGATCAGGGAAGTCTTCCAAAGAGTGAGTTGTTTTAGTTTCTATTAGAAAATACAGAGGGGGCACCCTGAGGTGGCTAGGGAATTTACGTTGAACTTTGATGGAATGAAAACCAAGGTTGGGACACTAGAAATTGAGGTATCTTAAGTGACCATAGAAGCATCTACTAAAATACCTAATACTGGTGAAAGGTGGTTTAAATCCATGAACCTAAATGCAGCCTTCTCCAAAGAATTACTCAAACCAGAATATCAAGGAGACAATTTATCAAAAGGAGTGCCTAGGAGCTACATGATTGAAGGTTTTGATAAGATGCTAAGGGTAATCCAAATATACTTTACCTGTGAAGGGAGATTCAACATGATTTATCAGTACCACATAAGACTTATATTTCACTTCATAGGCAAATACCTTATGAATCTTCCTTTCTATTTGTTTAGAAGTATTGGAAAAATGGTTGACATATTCCAAGCTAAGTCTAAGGTAGTTGATACAAGTGTTTTTCATTCAGAGTTTATTAAAATTCTTGTGATGGAGGAATAAAAAAAGAAAAACATTGACTGGGAGCAATTCATTGCTTCTTCACACTTTCAATTGAATGTTGTTCCTACTCCACAATCCAAGGTACAGAGTCGTCTTCAGGATGATAGTATTGTACACATAGAGACAATCAAGAAGGGGAAGAGAAAAGGTATTGTTAAAAATGATGAAGCAATTAATGAACAAGAAGGAGAAGGAGGATCTTATTACTCTCCATAAAGGGAGGTTTCACCCAAACCAGCTCCAAATTCAGTAGAGACTCCATCAACCAGAGCCATAGGCTCAAAAGGAAGGAGGTTACTTTTCCCTTCACCATTTGTTGCAGATAAAGCTAAGGTTAGGAGACCTTTCACTAGATCATCAACAAAGAAGGAAAACATTGTGAAAGAAGACATAGTGGAATATCCAATCAAGATAAAAGGTAAAGGTAAAACTGTACCTATTGAGGAGCACATTGAGGTTATAGACATAACTACTCCTCCAGAGAACACTACATTTAAAAGGTTGATTAGACATCTTAGAGAGGCCAAATCTGAAATTGATAAATTGAAAAGGGAAGAATTAGTTGAAAGGAAGAAGTTAAGTGATCTCATGGATATGTATTGTGGGACTCTTGTAAAATCCAAGTTCATTTCTAAGAGATTTAGACCTCTCCACAAATAGCTTAAGAACCTCAACAGATAGAATATAACCTACCAAAGTCATATCAAGGGGTTAAATATGGAGCTGCATCCTTTCAGGGAGGATTTGTCCAAGAGGAATTTGGATGTGTTGGACCAAGTTGCCACAAGAAGGAGTTCCAGACTCAGAAAGTGAAGAGATGAAACGTATTAAAGAGTTTCAGTTTTGGATGGTGCTTTTTTCTTGCATTTTTAAGATTTTGGTGATGTATGATGCTTATGATGAGTTTTTTACAACATCTCTAGCTCTGAAGACAATTTTTTGGGTGTTTTGGGGCTCTACTAGATATATTAAGCAACTACAGGAAATTCTGTCGTGCCTGGCGCTGCAAACTATTTTATGGAGTCAAGTGTTGTGAACTTCACTGCGAACTGGATGATACAATTGGCTCTACATAATGTGTTGTGAACTTATGTTCTGGAGGTTTCGAGAGGATCAGTGATTTCTAGATGGCTAGAGGAGTATGGGACCGCTACTTGGAGTTTATTTTAAATCTAGATAGACACCTGAAAAGAATAATATGTTCTCAAGGGACACATCATCAATCCTATTAAAGATGTTAGGGTAGTTACCAGCATTAGGCCTAGTTTTTAGCAGTCAATTATTTTTGTTGAACAGTTGTAGTGACCCTAGCTTCGTGATGTGGGAAACCTATGCTATAGGATGGATTTCGAATTGTACAACTGTCATTCATAGCCTAGGATATAAGAAGGTCATTAGAAGTCATTGTGGAGGTTCGGATGGTTAATGTAAGACTCTTTTTGTGATATACTGATGTAACAGAGCCAACTCTGGATTTTATGTATCGGACTTGATGATTTTTTGTCTAATAGAAGTCAGTTTCTTTACTACCATCGGGTTTCTCTCTTAATAATCTATTTTCATTGAATGCTTCAATTGATATTTTATAGGTGTATTACAATGGAGGTTTGATTGTGATGTTGTTATATGTGTTCTCGGAGTTTAATCTTTGATTAAAGAAGCTCTTGTGTCTAAATATTTTCCTTCAGTTGTTCTGCTAGTAATGTATGATGCTAATAGTGTACTTACTTCATCTTTCTCACTAAATTCTTCCTTCTATCCACATTACTCTTTAAAACCCTGATCCAAGTTAGACAAAACCTCTTTTGTTGATACATCTTATCTAAAATATTTATGTGGTTTATATTGTTGGGCTGAGTTTTATCCATTTGAAACCTTATCATTAAAACTTACCTTACAAATCTATTGATGGGTATTGAGCTTTCACTTTAGCAGTCAAATTGTATCTTTCAGTGCTAACACTAGCTTTGTTTAAATTTGTATTTTTACATTATTACAAATATAAATCATAAAATCAGCTTTGATTCTTTGTAATTGATACTTGTGGATTGAGTGAAAGTTTTGAGGCTATAAACCCCGGGTGACATTCCCAACTATCTTGTCCTAGCCAGGCAAGATCTGAAAATGATTGAGTAAGGTATTCCATACCTTTTCCTCAACATTTATTTGGCAACCATACTAGGGAGATATTCCATGTCTCTATGGTTATTTGTATTCACGATTATCTTTGAATCTTTCTGTTTTATTCAAATACTATTTGACTTATGTTTCTCATGACAGTACCTTCTACAAGGAAGCCTGATATTAAACACGGTATTTAAGACCAGACTAGCATTTCCTTGACTTTATTCAATACTATTCTAAAAATTGCTAGTACCCGGGTTGAGCTTGAACACTCTTGGGAAGTAGTTGAACAAGATATAAGTATCCATGAATGATGGGAAGCCAGGAAAAGGCAGCCTAGAAATCAGCACTAACCTCGATTTTCCTCAGTCTTTGGTCTTCTTTTTCATGTCCTCAAATCCTCGGATTTCTAGAAGAAGAAGAGGATTTTCCCCTGAAGCTACTCCTATCATTGAAATAGGAAGGAGGAAAGCCATTTTGTCAACCCAAGAAAGCACTCTAAGGAGGAATTTGGTTGATTCTAACAACTCACCTTTTTCACCCTTACCCATCACTTTCAAAATGACATTTGTTGGTGGTGCTAATGGTGATGGAGGTTCATAGTCATCCCAAACTTCGGCCTCATTGGTAATTGGTAGTCTATATAGTCATCAAGTTCCTATCCAATCTTATACCCACCCTGCTAAAGTTATAAATAAATACGGTCTTTTTCAGTTTCAAGAAGATGCTACGACCACCCCATGGCATCTATATTCTCCCTTGAATCTAGCACCTGCTACTCATATGTTACCCAAGTTTAAAGATAATCTTCCTAAGTTCTCATGGAATAATAATGTTTCTACAAATGAATACCTAGTGGAATTTTATAATGCTTGTCATAATATCGGGGCTAACGATAACAATACATGCATGTGCTTATTTGTCAAATCCCTTGAAGGAAAAGCGACAGCTGATTTTTTTGATCTGCCTCCAAAAATCATTTCCAATTTGGAAGAGTTGGTTTATTGGTTCAATTCCACTTATGGACAATCCAAGAGCCTAGTCGAACAGTTAATGGAATATAAAAATATTTCTTACAAAAATGGTGAGACTATTAATTCCTTTAACCTTCGCTTCACCAAATTGTACAATCAAATCCCTGAACTAATTCGCCCCCAAAATCAAGTTGCTTTCATGCATTATTATAATTTTCTTCCCTCTCCTTATCGTCATAGGCTCAAAGAAAAGGCTATTGACAATCTTGGCTCCACTCTCCACACTTTCCTGGAGTATGAAGAGAAACTTGAAAGAATAGGTCTCCCTAAAGGAGACTCAGTCAAGCAAACATATATGTCTACCCTCCTACAAATTTTGCAAGATATGAACAATTAGATGATAGCCTATGAACCAAATGGGAATGTTCCCTCACTTACTCCTGGGGCATCTTCTTCTTCCTTAACGCCTTTTAGGAATACAAATGACAACAATTTTCAGCCCAAATCCATTATGTCTCGCAGTTGGTGTAACTTCTGCAAAGAAAGTACTTGTGAATTTAAGAAGAATGCCAAAGATAAAATATTTGGCAAGAAGCCTGAAACCACTATCGTTGTTCTAGATTGGGAAAAAATGGAAGATTTTATGATAATAAATACTAGGAACAAATCTTATTCTCCTAAATGGAAATATGATCCTCCTCGTACTTCTTCCACTCCATCCTCATCTTCACAAGGTATTAATGTACAAACTGTCAAAATTCTTGAAAGTCAAGGAGTTCCTTCCCCTCGTCCCTCTTCCAAGTATAACATCCTTAACCAATTGGCTAATATCAAGGTTGATACTACTCTTTTGGACATGGTTTTCGTCTCTAAACAACAAAATCATCTCAAGAATTTTATGGAAGGAAAAGAGTCTACCATAGCCAACCTTTTTGAAGAGGAAAAAGAAGAGGATCCCACTGTAAATAATATAGGTGTAAACAATTTTAGATACCCTGTAAAGAACCCTCCTTTTTTTATTGATGTAAAAATTATGGATAAGATATCCCATTGTTTCCTAATCAATGGCGGTTTGGGTCCAAGCATAATCTCAAAAATCATCATGGAAGAGCTAGGCTTATCATGTACTAACGAAAATTCTAGAAGCATGCTCTACTATAATAGTCTGCAATAGTCAACTATAGGTGAAATAAAAGTTGTAATTTTAGTTATGTGTGCACATCCTGAAATAAGGACAACCCTCAACATCCAAGTAATCGACATGCCAGTAAGAAACTATTCTATTATCTTAGGAAGAGATTGGAAATCCATAACAGGTGGATATCTTTCGCTTGATGGAACACACTTATTTGTTCCCCGGAATGGAAAGAATATTATAGTCCTAAGAAAAGGAAGAATTTCACCATACAAAGAGATCATTCCTCAATCGAATGTAAACTATCTTGAGAAATACTTAGGAGTTTACTCTATCTTTGTTGATGAGGGTGACACTACTCTGTAAAAAATTGATTTGGAAGATGGTATGTGGCACATGCATTTCGATGGCTCATGCTCAAACAAAGGTAATGGAGTTGGGATTATCTTATACTCACCTATAGGTAAAATTCACATTTTTTCTTATAGGTTAGAGTTTTCTTGCATGAACAACTTCACTGAGTTTGAATCCTTACTATTAGGCATTGAAAATTCTTATAACCACGGTTGCTACCACCTTATAGTTTTTGGTGATTCTGAACTTTTCATGAAACTTGTGTGTAAAATCTATTATCCTAGCAATAAGTTGATGAAACTCTATACCCAAGATATTTGGATTCCTATCTCAAACATGTTTTCATTTAACATCACTCATGTTAAGAGGGAACTTAATTCAATGGCTGATAGGTTAGTTGTATTTGTGGCATCTCCTACTTGGCAACTTCTACCTCAAAGGCCTGATTGTACATTTCAATCTTTATATCGTCCTCACATTCCTGATAATGTAGAATGATGGTAGATTTTCCCTAATGATGAAGGAATCTACGCTTTCATACAAAATGAACCATTTAAGCCCAAGGAAATCATATCGATGGAACCCAACAAATTTCAAAAAGGCTTGACTCCTCTCGAGAGTTCATTTTCGTCGAGTGATGTAGGAAACAAAGATATGCAAAAGGAAGAGGGGTCGAAAAGGAAAGTGGGTGATACCATTTCCTTGAACCTTGGGACATCCGAATCTCCAAATATGGTTAAGCTAGGAGCCTAATGTTTTGATGAAGAAAAGGAGAAATTCACCGAACTACTACATGAATTTCAATATGGTTTTGCATGGTAATATGAGGATCTTCATGGTTTTGATCCTGCTCTCATACAACATGCCATTCCTATCAAGGAAGGGATAAAAGAAATTATGAAAAAACAAATACCCATTAACCCTGCACTAGAAGATACTATTAGAAAGGAGCTGGAAAAAAAATTGAAGGCTGGTATAATCTTCCCAGTTAAATATTCCGAGTGGGTTTAAAATTTAGTTCATATTAGGAAGACAACTAGTCAGATTCGATTATGCGTTGATTTTCGCGCATTGAATAGAGAAAGTGTTAAAGATCATTTTCCTCTCCCTAATGTGGAAATGATTTTGCAACAGGTTGTAGGGTCACAAATGATCTCCTTACTTGATGGTTTTTGTGGATATAATCAAATCAAGGTAAAAAGGAATGATAGATATAAAACCACCTTTACTACACATTGGGGCACATTTTCTTATGAACTCATGTCTTTTGGCTTGTCTAATGCAGGTGCCACTTTCCAAAGATATATGAAAATAGATTTTAACGATTTGATCGATAAAATTATCCAAGTATATCTTGATGATTTGACTGTTTATTCGAAGAATCGATTAGATCATTTTGGTCATCTTAGAAAAGTTCTTATGTGATGCAAAAAAATCGTCATTTCTTTAAATCCTTCTAAATCTATTTTTGGTGTCACCAAGGGAAATCTCCTTTGACATATCGTCTCTGAATTAGGAATAAGCATAGATCCCGAAAGGATTATTTCTATTCTGAACCTTCCTGCCCCCACTTCCAAAAAGGAGGTTCAAGCCTTTATGGGTATTAGCAACTTTGTCTGTAGGTTTGTTACTGATTTCGCTTTAATGGTTAAACCAATACATAATATTCTAAATCAGGATCACTCTTTTTCTTGGACAGATGACATCGAAAAATATTTCATTAGGATTAAAAAGGCAATCAATTCCACACCGGTTCTGGCAAAAATGGACTTTGAGAAAGATTTTATCATATACATTAATGCCACTGGGGAAGCATTTTCTGCTATTCTCTTACAATATGATGACCAAAATAATGAAAAAACTATAGCTTACATGAGCCAAAGTTTATCAGACGATGAATTCAAGTACTCTTATATTGAGAAACATGCCTTTGTCTCTTGTTAAATCTGTAGAGAAATTTTGCCACTTTATTCTAGGAAAACATACTCAGGTAAAAGTCCCTTTGCTTGCTGTCAAGTTTATTCTTTCACAAACTTATCTTTGAAGAAAAATTTCACATTGGCTTGCCAAGATTCGGGAGCATGATTTGACGATCATGAATTCAAAAACAATCAAGGGACGAGACCTAGCCCTTCACATAGCTCAACATCCCGAACCAAGTGAAGAAATTGATGATTAGGATATTCCTCTTTCAGCACTGCTTTATATTAAGAATCAAACCCTTTCTATTGTTGAACACCCCTGGTATAAACATTTGGTGTATTACTTGTAGTATCAGAAATTCCCAGATGACTTGGATCCTCATCAAAAGAGGAGACTCTGCCTTGAATATTCTCGGTATATTATTTTAGGAGTATTCTTGTTTAGAAGGTTTGTTGATGGTAAATTACTTCGATGTGTAAATGATGAGGAGTCATAGAAATTACTACATGAAACTCACAGGTCTTAAAATTATGTCATTCACGTTGGTGGCCACTTTTCTGCTAAAGATACTGCTTTTAAAATCATCAGAAATGGTTATTATTGGCCCTCAATTTTTCGATATTCTTATAAGTTCGCAAGATCTTGTGACAAATGCCAAAAATCCGTTGGGAAAGAACGTCTTTCTACTATGTCTTTGCAATTGGTTCCTCCGGATTTTCCTTTTTCTAAATGGGGCCTGGAATTTATTGGTCCTATCAATCCCCCATCTTCTACAAGGCATATTTTCATTTTGACAACCACTGATTATTTCACTAAGTGGATTGAAGTTGTCCCTCTTAGGCATTCACAGGATGAGCAACTAATTTCTTTCCTGGAAACTAATATCTTCTCCATATTCGACATTCCTTTAGAGATTATTACAGACAACAATATGGCTAAGTTGGGAGTCAAACATATCACTTCATCAGCTTATTACCTCCAAGGAAATGGGCAAGCTGAGTCTACTAACAAGAATCTAGTTAGGATCATAAAGAGGCTCATCGATGATAAACCTCATCAATGACACACCCTCCTCACTTACACCCTTTGGGAAGATCACACTACCACCAAGGTAAGCACAGGTTGCACCCCCTTTCAATTGGTTTATGGCCAAGAATCCATTATGCCTACTGAGATGGAAATCTTGTCTCTGAGGCTGATGCTATAGATTGAAGAATTAAATTCTTCCAATGTCCCTCAAAGGATAAATTCACTATTATCCCTAGAAGAACAAAGAAATTTCTCCTTGGGAAATATAAAGAGAATACAACAAACTGTAAGGAAGTACTTTAACAAACACGCAAAAGATATGTCCTTTCAAAAGATATGCCCATGCTGACAGAGGAAGACATTTGAAATTTTAGAAATTATGGCTAGGTCCTTTCAAAATCGCTTGTTTCCTAGGTACAAACTCTTATCTTTTAAAATATTTGGAAGAGCGATTGTTTTCTTATAGTACCAATGGTTCCCACTTGAAGAATTATTTGGAACCATATTGATTACTAAACTCCATATTGGAATCACTGTTCTACATAGTTTTTTGTTTTGTTGTTTTATTTTTCTTTGTTCAATTGACTTTTCAATTTTTGTTTTTTCATTTTCTGCTATTTTGTTTTGATGTTTATCAGGAATAAATTTTGGATTAGTTTGCCACAACAATGCCATTCTATAATTATTGTTGATCAATAACAATAAATTTTACATAGTTGTCAAGATGTCCTCCTTTTAGACATTGCTTAAAATTATTTTTTCTTTCAGTACTACTGTTAGATAGATGATTCAGTCTTCTTCCCTATTTTTTGCTATCCCTTTCTTCCCTCCATCCTAAGATTCAAAAGAGCATATCAAAAAATTTATCCTTGAAACATGAAGAAGCAATATTTACTATGATTGATCAAATATTATGCATGCAAGACTAAACCCCCTCATACGTACCACTTTTCATGAGTTATTCCCAAAATATCATCTCATTATTTCCCTTAAGCCATTTTTTCCCCTGTTACATAATCATTCCTCAATAATTCTTTGATCTATGTTCACCGGTCTGTGAAAATGGGCATTCTGAGTTCTTAATCTATTGGAAACAAATTTCCCTATGGAGTCGCCAATTTTTTGACCCTCAAAAGTGCAACATAGGGTATCTTCTTGCAAATGGTTGTAACAGCTTACTATTTAATTATATTTAATAATATACTAATAGGTGGGACCCCTTGTGTAACTTATGTGACTATGATGGAGAAGCGACACTTATGTTTCATGTGCTTATGACTTGGTTGTGACATGAACTCTATAGTTTATTTTATTTAAATAACTATCAAAATAATTCATTATAGGACGTTATGGGAAAGGTGACTAAAGAGGAAATGATGTTTTCTTAATTATCTCTCACAAAGTGTGACTATGATACTTTAAAATTGATGAAGGATCTACACTCCAGTTTTAAATCATGTATGGTATATGGTGTATGGTGTAGTGATCACCATGATTTCTTGCTATAAGGGTTGTGTGAATGAGTTTAATTGGAAATCTAAGTTGTGACTTGGTATCCCTAGCAAGGTTTCGATGTATGTTACATTGGGGTATTGACAAAGGTTGGTGCATTGTAAGTTCGAAACATTGGAAAACTATGGGTCATTCAGCTTGCATTAAATAAATTTGGAGTTAATGGTTGATGTGTTGTATAGTTATCTTTCTCGTACTAGCCATGAATGAGAGTGTAAGTGTAGATACAATGTGCAGTAAATGCACGTTGCTCTGACCTACCTCGAGCCCGCCACCCTAGCCATTTTTTCATTTTCTCCTGGTTGGTTGTTGTTGCTCCACTTTGCTCAGTCATGGAAGAGATATATATGCTTGGTCATTTCTCCTTAGAATTTTTACACTTAGGTATCGGGTTTTGTGTTTCTCTATCCATGAATATTTCATTATTCTCTTTAATTAAGTCAATAGTTGGCTCTTGATTTTGCTTGTTTTCTGTGCATTTCCAAAGTTATGATATGTGGAAATTTTGACTGTGTATGGATTATTTGCGAAGTTTTGGTCTATGTGGCGTTTGTATTTGAACTATTCGCATCGAAAATGTGGGTGTTTCTTACTGTATGTAGTTGTTCGTGCTTAACCTGTGGAAAGGGGTATCATTTCGGAAATTCTCGAGCCTTCCTTGCCTCTGGTTTTCATTTGAGATTCATCTTTGTCCGACAATAATGTTGTCATTGTTCGTTACATGTGGGTTATTTGGAAACTCTTCCTGTCATTTAATTGTGTGGATCTCGTGGAAATCGTGCCCACGCCCTTGTATCAGCTCTATAAATATAAATGTGGAATTTTGTGGTGGTATTAAGTTTTTCGTTCTCTTTTTGGCTAAACCCTCAACTTGGTCAACTTGTCCTCCTTCACCACATTAATATTGATAGTTGTGTATCGAACCCTATATTTGGAAAATAGGGTGGAAGGTGGCAAACCCATAATTTAGTAAAGGCATTGTTCGTTCTCTTTTTGGTCATGGGTTTAGTTGATTATTTGTTGTGCGAAGATGGAAAGAATGTTATGTTGGACACACCTACCACACTTAGAGGGGGGGGTGAATGAGTGTGGGGCTCTTTTTCCCAAAACTTCCCTCTTGCACAAAAACTCATCAATTAGCATTCAACATTTATTCATTACCCATTGTTGTCATTTATAACCAGT
>ML777854.1:388137-406397 GCA_009831015.1 Picea engelmannii | reverse complement strand
GCTTCCATTGAATCCATCTTATTTTGTAGTTCATTTATGTCCCTACGCATTTCTTCACCTTCATCAAGAGTCCAAGTAGGATTTTCTAGAGGATTATTTGGTGTAGAAGTTCCCTTTTTGGGTGGCATGTTGGCCAAGTATCAATTTTGAACCTTGATTTTGAGGTGGTTCTGCTAGACAATATTTCTTCTGTTGTATCTCCCAAGTTTCGGCCCTTCTGGGTATGAAACTTTATTTTATGTATTTATATGATATTTATTCTCTGCAATGCCATAGGTCTGATCAAAATTGGATGTGCCAAGTGGAATTTATTGTAACTTCCCCACAACTTGCTGATTTTTGTCCTTTTCAGGAGATCTCACTTGTATAGTGTTCCCCGCACAAAGTAATTGATATAAAATTTTGAAACTCACACCAGAAATACTATAGACTGTCCACAATCCAATGAAACTAGTCCCATGCAATTTGGATACTCTAGGAAAAAGTTATGATTTTTTTACTTAGAACACCTTCTTGAGACTAGTCAATAGGACTAGTCAGATACCCTATATTACATAGGGTGTATATACAAATTTAATATGACCTGGAAGCTGAAATTTTTACCATAGATACCTTACTAATTTATGTAAATATCCTCCAGAGTTCAGGGTCTGAACCATTACAGAATAGTTTTTATAGCGAAAATTCCGCAATGACTCAGTTCAAGATGATTCCAGAACCCTATCTTGTACAAGTTGTATCTCTGAAAGTATAAGGCCTCAGGAGATGAATTTTTAAGTCAACATACCTTGATCCATCTAATAAATATCCTCCAAGCCTTTTCTTCTAAAACATTGTAGAAAAAAAAGTTATAGCAAAAATTCCAAGGTGTCTCAGATGTAGCAGTGAAACCCCAAGACCTTGAGCTCTGATACCATATGTTAAGAACCAAATATCAATATATCATAGAAAATCCTCAGAAAAAGTACTCAACACCTTGAAAAAGAGATAATTTCAGATAATAAGCCTCTTCAAGGGGGAAACCTCCTTTTACCCCACTTAAATGTTCAAGTACGAGATGATTCAAAATGAAAATGTCTCCTTGGTATATATAGGAGACTAGGAGGTATAATTACAACCAATGGCCTAAAGCCGACATAAATAAAATAGCATTACTAATATAATATGCCCCAATTAAGGGGTAATGAGCCAATATTAGGGCTTAACACTATGCTAAATACAATCCCTCCATACCCCCATTGACCCCATCAATTCCATGTTCGTGTGGCAATTAATAAATGGATTTTTTATGGATGGATTGCATGCATCATGTTGTAAATTATAGAGCCAACTCTTGATTTATTTAAGTGGAGTTTCATGTATGGGTTATTAAGAACTTCATGACTGACTAATTACTATTACAAGATGATTTTTTTCAGTAGGGGAAGTAATGGCCGAAATAACAGAGGCAGGGGTAACTGGCATTGAGGCCATAGGAGTCCTCGATTTTCTATTCACTTTGATGTTGATCCGAAAGAGTTGCACCAGATGTTTCAAGTTGGGTTCTTTAGTTTGGTTGGCCATGGGATATTTCATCCTCAACCTAAAATGCCCCCTTTTCAACAACCTCAGAATTTTCCTGACATTCATGTTTCCCCACATGTTTCGATGCAACCCGAACCTCCCGCAAACGACAGTTGGCAAGAAATTGTCAATCGACCTTCTTCTCACCGTCGTGTTTGTCCCACTGTCTCATTTCCATTACCACCATCACCACCTCCAATTAATACTAATGCACAAATTTCCCATGGTGTTTCACCAATGCAGTCTTCACATGCAGCAAGAGACTAAAAATTGGTGTCCTGCAACCTGTTCTAGATAACAAAAAAGAAACGGCTTCCCCCTCCAGTCCATCCACAGAGTCTTCTAAATATATGTCTTCATGTCTCCACCTAAAAGTTGACTACTCCCATAAGATCAACGCGATACATCCCCAAGGGTCTAACCAACCAAGGGATACCCTAGAAAAGTCAAGAGGAGACAGCAGTGAGAAGAGGAAATATGCCTCACACAGAAAATATGGATTTAAATTTTATTTTTTTATGATATTCAGTGATGAAGACGGTGTTTAATGATTTTCAACATATTTTGAATAGCAAGCTTTAATATGGATATATTTTTGGGGGATGTGGTCTTAATTATTGTTGATATTTGATATTCAGTTTAAATGATATCCATGGGAGCTACAGGGGTGTTATATGATCCAAATGATTATTTTTTTACTCTATATTTGATGATTGGCAAAAAGCTAATCATGGGAGTCACAAGGGGTCCCACTTGTTTAGTTATTATTAATTAAGACCCTTATTTATATATTATTATTTATTTCTCCTAATTGATTAGTTAAGTTAGTTTGAATTAACTAAAGAAAGTAGTTGAACTACTTCAACTTATTGGGAAAGAATAAAGGCTCAAGAAGATGAAGAGACAAGGGAAGAATACAAGGGGAACTTGTTGATTAATTAGGTTGGTTTTCATTGATGTCAACCCTTGAAGAAAGTCTGGTAGCGAATTTCGGTAGCACAAAGGTTTTGGTAATGGACCCAAGTTTGTTTTATGTATAATGGTATGAGTTTTGATATATTTGTAGGTAAGACTATTCTATATGGATAGTTCATGTCATTCTCTTTCTGGTGGTATGTGGAACGTCACATAACTCCTCGCGGTTTGAGAGTTTTGGCCTTACGAAGTTGGAGGACCCTCATATGTAGGCTTGAAGCCCCAAAAGGTCAAAGAAGTCAAAGTTATTGAAAAGAAGAAATTATTTAAATAATAAAGTGAAGTGACAAAGTCAAAGAGGATTATTTAAATAATAAAGTGAAGTGACAAAGTCAAAGAGGATTATTTAAATAATAAAGTGAAGTGACAAAGTCAAAGAGGATTGTTTAAATAATAAAGTGAAGTGACAAAGTCAAGGAGGATTATTTAAATAATAAAGTAAATGGAGACCTTTCTAATTATGGAAAGTGGTTATAAGAAGGTTAACCCTAAAATGAGGAAAATGGGTTAAGTAGTCAAATGGTTATTGGCTATATGGACAAGTGGAAAATTGGACAAAGTTGGACATAGGTGACTATGTGGACAAAGTGGCTATCTGGACAAAGTTGTCTAGAAGATGCTTCTAAGGAAGCTACATGAAAGTATAAATAAGAGGCAAGGCTCTCTCATTTCAATCACACTTGAGAATATTGAATATCTACAGGTGACTAAGGTAACCAAAGGATATCTAAGTCAAATTTTAGAGGGAAGGTGAAGTAAAGAAGGTCGAAACAAAGGAGGATAAATTCTTTTGATGATGATTTCTAAGGTATGTTATTTATAGTTCATCTCACCATTCAGAATGATTCAGACCATGAAATTGGGAGGCCATTGAGGAAACATATCCAAGTAGTTATGGTACGAATTTCAGCTTGTGGGTCGTTGTATTTTTGAAGTTACACTCCGTGGAAAATAGGGTTTGTAGCTAGTCCTGAAACTAATCTAAAACAGGGGTTTTGGGTAAAAACGTCATAAATTCTTCATACCATATCCAATTTTAGTAAGACCAAATGTGTTGGTTAGAGTACACTATGTAGTATTATGTGTACAATTTTCAAATCCATACAACAAATATTCTGTGTGGGGCACGCTCTACGAGTTTGCTCTCTAGAATAAGCCAGAATTCAACAAAGTATGTCATTTTTGCTATAACTCCTTTTCTGAGAGGTTCCAAGTAGTGACACCTGGAGGAATTGCATAAAACACACTGAAGAACATTGTTTACTATTTTTTAGATCTTTATTCATTACAGCTACATAGTTTTTATTATTTCAAATTAGGGTTGTTGACTAATACAAAACTAGTCATGTGAGACTAAACTAAAGTTTGATGAAAATGCTAGTCTCTTGTTGTTAAAGTTAAGGAAGGTTTGCAGGTATGTGATCATATACACCAGGTCTATTACAAAGTTACAAATCATATTTGGATGATGAAATTGATGAGGGATTTTGGTTGAGGTTGAGATACAGATTGGTGCATGGTTAATGCACTTGTTTATGGTACAGGTTGATGCATGGTTGATGCATGGTTCAGGTTATTGGCATAGGTTGTTTGGTGCAGGTTGATTGGTATAGGTTTACAGCAGTATATATCACATTGATAGTGTGACAGTGGTTCCATCATTCTACTTATATGTCAGGGTTGTTGGACGGGGCAAGGACATGTGGTTGTAGCCGCCTTCCAGTTGTAGTCAGAGAACATAGGGGGTTGTAGCCTCCTTTTGGTTGTAGCCAAAGAATGGGGGAGTTGGAGCTTCCCTCAGGTTGTAGACTGAGAAACTAGGGGGTTGGAGCTTCCTTCCAATTGTAGTTGGAAAACAAAGGAATTTGGTGCTTCCAATGAATGTAATTCTTCAAGACATGTAAGAAAAAGCATTCAGTGGTTTTCTCCCGCTTTGGGTTTCCACGTAAAAACACTGGTGTAATGTGTATGTGTATGATTGTTCATTTGTTCATTGTTTATTTACTCTACAAATATTGGATGATAATGCTACATTGATATAACACTTGCATTATAAGGTTAAAAAGGATTAGATTTCTCTATTACTAATTCAACCCCCCCTCTCAGTAATCCAACAGAACTAAAACACTAAGGTTTTCTCTCTAGTTAGTGATATAGCTTCAATTTTCATTCATTTATGAGTTTACTTGAAAGACTAATCCTCTTTATGACATCAAGGTCTTATTGAAGGCAGCAGGATTCAATACTGAATCATACATTTCAATAGCTTGTTTTAAAGGTGTTTGATTTATCCTTGATAATCTGTGTATTCTTGTTTGTTCATGGTTGACAAAAAAATATCTTGCAGAGTCAAGTGGAAGCATTTTGTGGAAAGTCGATCCAGATCATTAGTTTTAATTTTATTTCATTGTCAAGGCCTTTTTGTATGGTTCCCATCGAAGACTTCTAAAAATGACTTTGGTCCATACCCTCATAGGGGTTTGTAAAAGAGAATTACAGTTTTGTACCTCATAATGAAATAAAATCATATTATTGTTTTGTCTCATACATGTGTTTTCATGACTTGATTCTTCCTTTTGATTTTTTTCTCCATGTTTACTTCAATGTAAAATATGTATGCATTCACCTAGCTTTGTTTAAATTTTTATTTTTACATTATTACAAATATAAATCATAAAATCAGCCTTGATCCTTTGTAATTGATACTTGTGGATTGAATGAAAGTTTTGAGGCTATGAACCTCGGGTGGCATTCCCAACTATATTGTCCTAGACACGCAAGATCTGAAAATGATTGAGTAAGGTATTCCATACCTTTTCCTCAACACACACATTAACCACTCATGAATAGTACAACCACAAACAATCATCATGCATAAACTTAGAATTTACCCTAGAAACCCAAACGGGAAAACCAACATTCTTTTGGCTTCAACCAGGCTCTTATCTATTCAGTAATGGGCAAGTTACAGGCTCGCTAGTTCATCTCTGCTCTCCTTAGTGAAATATGGGAAGCCTCTCTACATCATTCACAGCCAAAGAACCCCTTTTTCATTGTGGTGATACATGATATAGAATGTTGATTCGTCTGGGAGGATAGTTGGAAGGTCAGGTGTCCCCAATGATTCAACTTCTCTCCAATCTATTGCTCCTTCTTTTAATTATTTGGTTTTCTTTTCTCACATGTGGAAAAGGTCTTATGAACATCTCATTACTTATTTTATACAATAATGTATTGCTCAAATTTACATACATTACATACAAAAATGGACATCAATTGTGATGGTATGGGGCCTCTTGTCCCCATTTTATGTGATAACTAAGGAGATGATGTCTCGAGGCCCTCAGGTTGCATACATGGAGTGCCGAGAGACCACATGACTAGAAATGTCCACTTGCACACATGGGAACCCGCTCTATCGCCACGTGTTGGATCCATCATCAGAGCATCCACCACACCAGCTAGCTTTTGGAAAGCACATGGGTCTTACTCCATGCGGTGCAATTTAGGTATTGTGGTGTTGAGCACTCAACACACCCTAAGATTCCTTGTGAATTTTGTCTTTTGGGTACCACTTTGTCATTTATGAATAAGATTCATTTGTGTAAGTATCAATGGGTTTTTATGTTGTTGTGTTCTATCATCGACTGGATTCGGTTGGGTTTGAAGTTTTTTGAATAGATTGACATTTTAATCTAAGTAAACGTGGAATTAGATTAAGTTTATGCAGCTAAAAAATTGTTTTATAAAGAGTCATGCACCCATCGGTGGTTCTGGTTTGTGAATTTAAGTCCTCAAAAATGATTTTCAGTGTATCGTCGGCATCGGTGAAATCCGAAAGGCAAAATTCTCCACATAACAACAATAATCGTCAATCGTCGTTCGTCGATGTATATTCGGCATCGAAAAAATAGGAGAAATAGTGCGCCAAAACACGTATGCCTAGGAAAACTCACCGACGTAAAAAATTAACGTTCTCATGCCAAAAAGGTCAAATCAAACGCCACATGTTATGTCGCGTGGATAGTCCATATTTCTCAGTCATCACCCACGTCATCTTTTGATATTTCTCGTGTCATGTTTGTACTTACATGGCTTCTTTTCCATGTTGGCACTATATGGCGGTTTGGATCGGCATCGGAAATTTTTCTTAAGGGGACAAACAAAACAATGTTAAAGACAATTTTTCGACATCGATGCACTCGCCAACTATCAGCATATTTCTAGAGAATTTTCAATTTTAGTTCGAATCTCTATCCTTCGACAACCCTGGGCCATCTAAGATCCTCTTATCCCCAATATCGATCATACTAGTTCTGTTGGAGTGCAAACAATGCTCGAGTAATTTGAGAAGACGCCTCTAGATAAGTGAAGGATGAGGTCTATGATTTGTTAAAACAATTAAGAGCTTCACGTAACCAATAACACGATGTCACATGTCAACCAATGTTCAAAATTTGAATTCACCAATGAAATTTAAAACAACATGCTCCTACGTTGCCAGCAGAGATGATTTTGGGGGCTAAATTTCGCTCATGGGCTAACTTTCCATGGTTTTTTGAAAAAACGAGATTCACTATTTTAAAAATGATTTGCCCAAATTCTATAGGATAAAATTATTTTACCTTAAAAATCGCCAAAATTTTATAAAAACTATATAAAATCCTTAGAAATTTGAATATTTTTACAAAACTATCACCAATCATTTATAGTTGGCATATGAAGGATTAGTAAGATTCGCCAAGGTTTCCACATTTTAAAATAAATTTCCATCCTTAAAATCATCCCTGGCCACCAATCTGTGTTGCATTTAATCCTAAGCATGGTGTGTATTTTGTTATAGATTGTATAGATCATCTCTGTACTCCTAAATTTAAGACTCGATGTGACAAGGTAGGTGTGTTTTAAATTTATGAGACTTATGCCCAATCATGGTGTTCCATTTGCAAATCGTTGATCTCCTGAGCAAACGAAGGAGAAAGAGAGAATTGAAGAGGTAACAGATCATTGTGCCACTTCAATTACCAGTAAGCCCAGGTCATTTCTTGTGAGGAAGAGGTAAGTATGGTATTATTGATTACATTTGAGATTTTGTTGAATAACATTTGTCCCAATTGGCTTGTATCTTATTATTCCATTTTTATGCGAGAAGATGCCTCTTAGAAGGATGAAGACCAGACACTCACCAAGAACGCCCAAGAGGAAAGAATTGGAGATCGATGAAAGGTCGACACTGGGTTCCACAAGAGAAATTGATTTCATTTCAAAAATAGAGTCAGTCATCCGAACTTCCACTAAGAAACAGTTCACCCAGCCTCCAACGTTCGGGGACACAGAGGCAAGCACCAAATCTAGATTAATTCTCCCACAGTAGGGAGATATTTTTTAACAAAATCAACCAGGAATATTACCCATAGTTTACACGTCACAGTGACCTGGACATCAGGATATTGGATGACCAGGTTTTCCCAAACATTAGGTGATCATATCTACATATGGTGGCCTGTTGGACCCTAGTTTTTCCCTGCATTGAAAGCCTAGGATGGATGATTGACCACATAGATGCGACAAACTTCACAGTCAATAATAAACATGGTGAATGTGTTGGTGTATTTCTTCTAGTAGAGGTCCAAAAATACTACAAGCTTAGAGGCCCAGAGGAAAGGCTAAATACAGAATTTGTGGTCAGATTTTATGAGTTCCATGACCCCAGAAGGTTACTAGCCTCATGGTGGAAAGAAGATAAGAAGTTCACAAATATGAGCAATGACTGGTACAACATGGTAAACCCCAGAGATCCTTGTATGTATTTAATGGCTTTAATTTTCTAATTGTATGGGGAAAAGGATTTCTCTAAGTTTTCAGAAGCATTGATGCCTTTGGCATATACCGTGGCAGTCTCTAGGAGCATTTTCAATTGGGGAGCCATCATTTCCAAACATCTGAGTACCAACATCCTATATGCCCAGCTACCAAAGGATGGAGAAACAATAGTTTTTCACATGGCATCGTACCTGTTGGACATAATCTGTGCAAGAAATGTTTTCGCAGGTATGAATTTAAGCTAGCATGTTGTTGAGTTACCCATGCATGTTTATTTCATCATTCTGTGGGAAAATGGGTAAAAAATATTTTACACCCTAATATGTGATGAGTTCATAGCCCGAGTGCACTTCACTATATTTAGAAAAAAATGCCAAAGGCTTTCAGCGGTATCCAAAAAGTTGATTTTCAAAGTGGGCCACTAGTATTTTGAAGAAACAAGCACTTATATAAGAGTGTTTAGGGCTACTGGCACGCCACACCTACTACCCTTTCATGTCCCGGACTATCTCCTTTTGGGATAATTTTTTTACCAAACCATTCTTCAAGGCTATAATGCCTCTTTGGTAAAACATAAGAAGACAGATTTCATACCCTATGGTTTTCATATCAGGTTTTACATGGTAAAATACATTGCATAGGCTAAACAAGAGGGATTGAATCAAATTGAGTATCAATTCCCCACATGTCATTTTCGCAAGCTTGATCCAAAAAACCTAGTACTCCAACACACATCGCAGGTATCCTCATATTGGACATATGGTCGTGATAGCTTCGAAGATGATATCTTTACCGAGGGTGCCCAGGACTGGGAGGAGGTGTTCCATAGAAGGGATAACCATAATATGACCAAATTCAAAGCAATTACTATGGATGAGCAAGTTGAGACAATAGAGAAGACATCTCAAGAAGCCCTCGAGGTAAGAGAAGAAAACAGGGTAGTAGAAGAAGTAGAGGCAGAGAGGAGGGGGATATTGTTACTAGAAGAAGTCAAAAGAGTTATGCAAAGGTTAGGGGAAGATCCCCCACTTAACCCTTTGATATAACCCTTGAGTATTACCCTGTTCGATACAATCAATCATGAGGAAGAGATAAATGGCTCAGAGACAATTCCACCAGAGGAGACCATTGATCAAGAAAACCTCAGCCCTATGTCACCACAAGTAGGATCGTCGGTGACTACTACAGCCCAGCTAAGGTCACGGAGAACATAAAGTGGGATGGGTATGCCTACTATCTCATAGATTTAATCATGATATATGATGATGAGGAAGAGTCAGAGGCATCGTGCATAACCTCGATGTCAATCACAAAGGAGAAGGAACCTGAGGAAACATATGCTCCAGTTTTCAATGATGTGACTCCAAATCCTCGAGAAGGTGACCTGGTGGCTAGGAGCACTCTTGACACTGTATTTCTTGATCAATTGGGAACAGAGCCTCAAAATGAAAGCTCCAATAATGACTTGGATGTTGGTGAACAAGAAGAAGGAATGGGGCAGCCAAAAATCGACATCTCAACGGTTGAACTCCCAGTTAATGTCGATCCTTCACCTACTTCCCCATCTAAGACCAAGACTCCATCATCCGATGAGGACCAACAGGAGGCCAAGTCACCAGAACATACAACAATTTCCCCTACTAAGGAAATAAGAGAACTTTCCATAGAACACCTCTACACAGCGGGAAGCCTAGGCAATACTCTATCCTAGGGGGATCAACAGATTCCTGAACCAATAGACGAAGTCGTTGATATACAGGAAATTGCTTATGATAGGAAAATAAAATTTGTGATGAGAATAACAGTCAAGAAAAGGAAGATCATGTTTGATAGCACACTTCTCATAACCATAGAGGAAATGTTGTTTGACACAGAAAATGATAATATGACTAAGGTAATCAAAGTAGGGATGGCCAGGCCCCCGGGGGGGCGGCTCAATTGGCAAGTGCCGTGAAAATGAAGTTCCATGAGGTTTCGAGTTCAATTCCCCCCGACTTACCTTGTGTGCCGCGTAAGGGGCATCGTGGGCACACTTGGAGGTTATAGTGGTAGCGGTTGGATAACACGGCCACGTGTAACGCGAGCACGTGCCCAACTAGTTGTTGATTCCTCCAGACACAAAAAAAAAAAAAAGTAGGGATGGCCATAATCGATGCCACTTTAGATAGGGAAAAAAGGGATGAAAGGGAGGTATCCACCATGACAAAATAATTGGACCATCTGCGACATCAAGCGGATTATTACCAAAATTCAACATAGGCAGTGGTACTCTTGAAGTGTGAGTTTAGAGAGATATATGCACAATTCACAAGGGAGAGATACCTCTTCACCGCTTGCATAGCGGATTTCCAAGAAGATATCTTCATGGGGTTGGAAACCTATAAATACCTACAGTGATGGTATGAGAATGCACATCAAGCCTTAGAACGGATAGATTACATCAGCGAAGTACAAAAGGGAGGAGATACAGAAGAGCATGGCATCCAAGTGTTGATGGATAGCAGCATCGCCTAAATAAGGAAGGAAGTTGAACACTGGGTAATCATGGTCCAAGAACCCCGAAAGAAAATGCAGAAGCGATGGAAAGAATGTAAGAAAAGTTGGGAGAAAATCAATCAGGAAATGAGGAATACCAACTTTCTAGAGTTTGGCCCACCGGAGAATTTCTCAGATCTACACGACATAGTTAAGCAGCATGCAGAGCAAGACCAGGTGTACGAAGCAGATATTTCACAGGTTTAAAGAATGATCCCGTGTCAAGTGAAGAAGTTCATGGATCCTTCGATTAAATATCTTGCAATCTTACAACACTTGAGTGTCAAACAAATCAAGTACAAGGAACAGGCAATTGAGATGAAGGAGGTCCTCTCTACTTCGATGGATCAACACAGGTTCGCGTATGCAAATACATGCGAAGATTTCTTCTATAGATGGTCATAATATGAGAGGAACAATCCACTTCAGTAAAACCACCAGATGATCAAAAGAGAACGGATAGATAAAGTCTTCCACGTGGCATTTTCTTAACTTAACACAAATTTAGTAGTTAGTTTTAGTTTAGTTATTTTTTATAAATAGGGGAATCGACCTTGTGTCAAGGGGTCGATGGTTTTGGAAAGAAAGTATTTTTCTATAATATTGTAAGAGAACTATTTCTATGCAAGTTATTTTAATTAAGAAGTTTTGTTTAGAACCAAAGACACTTCTTTCATCTAAGACGTGAATGTAATTGGACCGAGGGGGATTATCTCTATCTTCGAATTCAATATTTGTTTTTGTATTGAGTAAGAGTTGTTGTATGTATTATTTAAAGTTATCTTATAATGCTGCAACAGTTCTTTATTCTAGTTGATGAATAGAAATCGATCGTGTTAACCTGTGATTGATAATAGGGCATTGAAAATTTCTTTTCTTGCACTAACTTCTTGTTATTTATATATTTTCTTTTTGTAACTGTTATCTTAGATGATGTTGAATGTTTACTAGCCAAAATGGTATTATTGCTAGTTTGTAGTTTAGATCTTCTTCTTTTGCATGCTAAGGTATAAAGGTTATTCTAAAACCCATCCTTCCCCAACACATAATTTAACTTCCCTCTGCCATTTTGTTTAAGCTCCATCTTTATTTTGTTACAAATGTTAGAAAAGAACCAAAAAGAGAACTATGTAGCCTAACGAAAGGTTTCATAGAAAAGAAATATCTATCAATCACGATTAAATCCCATCGACAATTACAACCAGATCATCAATATGGAGAACCTTATCACTCATCTAATGCTTACGAGTCTAATTGGGCCGCTTAAGCGGGTTTGGTTCTTGTTGTTGAGTTAAATGGATCTCAGACCCCTCAACATGTGGCAGGTAATCACCCTAATATGTGAGGAATTTAAGCATTTTGTATGAAAGATGATTTTGATTATAGAATGTTTACTTGTACATTATGCTTTTGACCTTGTTTCACCTTGGTGAGTGTCATAGATTTCCTAGTGACTGGCCAACTTTTGGGGAAGGGGTGTAAGTGGGGGTCCATTGAGGGGTTATCATACCATTCTCTACCATACTTATCACTTTCCACTCATTGTGTTCCTGTCACATTGTCCTCTTCTAGGCCCTTTGACTTTAGTGACCCAATAAGGGAATACTTATTTTCATATGAAGAAGGGGTTGAAGGCCCAGGGGGATGGTTGTTGGAAAAAGATAAAATCCTAAAATACAAAACTTCTAGATGCTCACCCAGACAGGTCTTGAGAACGATGAATTTCTTCTCTTAAAAGAATTGAAGGCCTACAAAATATCAAACACATAATAAATAGCTCGCTTGAATGAAAGACTAACACTAGTGCGTTATAAACTCTTTGATGGTTACTCCTATGGAACTTTGTGGACCTCTTATTCCAAGTGACATTGTTTTATTTCCCCCCGAGCTAATCAATTCACTATTGGGAGTGCACATGTGTTTGGATCATTAATTAATTAATTAATTGCATTAAGTGGGCTTGGAAAAATGTTGCATTGAAGAAGAAGGTGCAACACACCCCCTACAAAGGCACCCATAAATGAGATAATACGAGCCCTTGTATGTCATGAAACTCATTGACCTATGAAGGATAAACCCCTATCCACCTCATCATCCACTACATGAATTTGAAGGGGCATCCTTGGGAGCATCCCCTACTTGAGGGTTTTGGTCTACCCAATAGGACTTTTATGACACCCCTCCCATAACTAAATTTGGTCAAATGTATAGGGTCTTTGAGCACTTGTTTAATTTGATGATGTAGTTTTGATGCACACGTTTAGGTACCTTATTTATTAGATGTGGTTTTCACTTTCCATGATATTTTGACTTGATATCCTTGGAGGGCATACCCTTTTGTTTTGTAGGACCTTGTTGGGTGGACGATTTTGGAGGAACAAGCCTAGCTTGGGCTTCCATGGGGCTTGAAGCCCACAGGTTGGATGCCAATGGCCCACATGTCAGATCACATTGAATTTCCTTTGGAGGCATGGAATACACCTTGAAGAACATTGTATATCCCTCACATGCCAAACGACTTTCCTAGGAGGGGTAAAACGTCACTTTTTGGGGCTTGACGTCACCTAGGGATAGGGTTTGTGGTTATGGAGTTGTTTCTCATTGACACTTGGAATGATTTGAACAGAGGAGGCATGGATTGAACTTGGAAGATTAAGAGGAGGCTCTAGGAGCCCCAATGACCTCTACTTTCTTCTCCAACAACTTGGAAAAGTGTCAAAACAACTCCCTAAAGGGGTGAAGTCATCTTGTTTTAGGGTTTCTAATGTGAAAAAAGTGTAAATCAAATATTATTATTTGTGTAAAGGGGTAAGATAAGGGTTGTTGACCCCTTATCTAATGTTTTACTCTAATTAAGTGGACAAACTATGTTTTAAACATTTTGTATAAATAGAGATCATGTGAATCTCATTTCATAACATAACTCTCCCATTGTGAGAGGTACTTGGCTGAAATTTTCACTATTATTGGCCATTTTTCTCTCTCCTTTACATTTGTCAGGGTTTTCTTTGCTATTGGTGGAATGAAGTGGTGCACTACCTCTTGTGGAGTGTTTCTCTTGCATGTTGATGGATAACTATTGGAAAAGTGGAAGTTTCTCTTGTTAATTCTTTCTCTAGGTGAAGGGTTTTATCTTGTTATGGTCTCTTTTTATTGGTTGCAAGGTTAACTAGTTAAATTTAAATTTCTTGGGGAGTATAAGTGCATACAACCCCACTAAGCTCATTAATATTTGTCTTGGAAATAATTTTTTACTTAAGGAAATGCTAGGAGAAGTAAAAGGGCTTACACCCTTCTAGCACTTTCCTAGTTAGCTTTACTTTCCTTGGGAAGTAAGAGGGTTTACACCCCCAAGGAAGTGGTATAGTTAACTCTTTCTTTCACTCCATAACCCAATAGTTAAGGCACTAATTATTTTCATTTTGCATTGGAGAAACAAAATTGTTGCATTGGGATACGGGAAAACATGAGATAATCAAATTGTTTAAATTGCAATCTTTTATTGACGTTATAGGTTTGTCATAGTCACTAGGGCATCTCAATTGGTTAATTACTTCTTGCTTTTGTTATAAAATTTTATCTACAACCATTGATCTGAAAATAGAAGGTGGACTTGTTATGCTATGCAAGCACCCTCTACTTCATAAAAAATTTACAGGACCTTGCTCCATGTGTTAAAATATGCAAGATAAAATTATGTGTTAAGTTCATGCTTATTTTAAATGTTTATGTGTGAGGTCTTTGCAAGATTAAATATGTTGTTTTCATAAATACAACAGCAAAAATAACTTGCAGAAAATAATAACCAGCAAACACTCACAACAATAACAACATGATAAAGGAGTTCACCCCTCTCTGGGCTACATCTCCTTGAGCCTCCATCAATGGACTTGGCTCTCTGGGATTAATTTGTCAAGGATTCTTTTACAATATGCTGCTCAACTCCAATGGAAATTATGACTGTACCATTGGGATCAGAATACATAAAAACCCCAAAAATGACTAATAAAACTCTGAAAACGGATCATGGCTCATCCGGGCATGACCTCTTCTACATGTGGCCTTAAGCTTCCTTGAGCTTATATTTGGAAAAAACACCTGTAAAAGTCCTCAAATGGATCTGAAACATATCCCAAAGTGTTCAGAGCATAATAATTAGCCAAAAATGATTATTCAATCACAAAAAACAAACATATGCTCATCTGAGCATGTTCTCAAACAATGAGGGCTTCAAGCTCCCTAGAGCTCTATGAAACTTAAATGGTTAAAAACCTGCAAAAGAAGTCTTAAAATGTCTGTGAAAATAGTGCCAATGGATTCAAAACATCCAAAAACCCCTAGCTGGTCTTTTACGGCACCTCATTTGGCCAAAAAATGAAGAAGATAGGCCTCCTACCATTTTCCTCCTTCAAGCTTGTTGTCTCTGGTTCGCCAAAACGCACCTTCGTACGTTCAACCTAGAACACGCTCAAAAAATTGTGCTAAAACCTAGCACATGTGCATAACTATGCAAACTTTAGGACGGTTAGGGCACGCCCAGCCCCTAACCACCAAGACCACGGTCACAAGGTCACCATGTGACCATGCGCTATCGCAAAAGAGGGCTCCGTTTACAAGGGAGAATGAAGGAATGACAAGTGGTGGGCATGTGGTAACCATTTTCAAACCAAACCCAAACTCCCGCGCGCACAAATAGACATGGTCATATGTGCATACGACCGGGTTGTGGTGTTGTAACCAAAAAATATCCAACCTCGCGCAATCCATGTAACCACCGATCATATTATAACCGTGGCTCCATTTGAAATACATATTCGCACCTCTCCATATATAAAATGGTCATATGGTACACATTACAACCGTTGGTTGGGGCTAAGCCCCAGCCCGACCCCCCACCGAAAAGTAAACCATTCAAACTTAAATATATATTTAAACATATGGTTGTTAAGAACCATAGTGTGACGCGTTGGTTGGTAGGACTTTGTTAAAGCTTTGAACAGTGAGAGGAGGTCCGGGGTTTAATCCCCATGGACTCCTTTATATTTTAACCAAACAACCATTTCCATGGTGCCATGTGGCAGTCCATGACTGGGCCACATGGCACCTCTCCATTTGCCCATTAAATGCCACGTGTCGAAACATCATTCGTCTGAAATCTGCCAATCTGAAACTGCCACATCAACATATGCTAACTCAGTGTATAGACATGCCACGTCAGCGTACGACCTCTGCCATGTCAGCATCCATACAAACTGTACGGACTGTACAGTCAGCACTCATTTTTTTTACATGTTTGGCGATTTGAACAGATCACGATATCTCTCTCATCCAATGTCTGTTTGAACCCAAACAAGTTGTGTTGGGTTCATGATGATGAGGGCTACACACCTGTTCATTTTGAGGCAATTCCAAGAAATTTTATTTTTGAGCTAAATTTTGACCCCTGGTCCAGATTTTGATCACGCCTTCCCAATGAAAGGCTTTTGGACCCACAAAAGCTTATGATTATCTGTCTGAAATTCAATACTCCTCTGCTTTCAAGTTCTAACAACTGATTCTACTTGAAAAGTCTTTTTGACAATCACCTGGATACTTTGACATGCCTTGCACTGCAACTGGCTATGTCCCTCAACCACTGTTCTCTGGCTGCTGCTGACCCACTTTTCTCTTTGTGCTTGGAAGACTATCAAACTTCCCACTGAGAATCAAGTCCCTCTTGTGAACTCTTTGGTGTCAACACAATCCGCTCTCTAATGGCTGCAAAAGCTTTCCTACGACATCTTGTCACAAGCCAAGAAAACCGTCAATCTTGAAAACAAATTTATACAAGACTGAAAATGATGCCAACAAAGATTTTTTTCTCTTCAAGCAAATGGTCGCATCTTGTACTTCATCAAAGCACATGGCGTTTTCCTGCATCTTGGTGTACTCAAAATCAACTTACAACCAAACAAACACCATCGACTAAACATAAGTCGAAAAACTTGATCGACACAACATAGTCGTCAAGACAACATCGACACAAATCGAGACTCATTTGAAACATATCGACCTTCCCAAAATGAAAATTCAACATTCATGATACACAATCATGTTACAATCATGAATCATTCATGATGAACTATCACTAGATTCACTACTTACACATACAGAAAAAACACATGCCTGTGCATAGCTCTTCAACTCTCCTTCAAGTACAAACATAAGTACATAAACTCGAAACATGTGGGTACATAAGAGCTGAATATGAAAAAGATAGATGGTTGTAAGAAGTGAACATCATACCCCACTTTTACATCCTCCTGGCGAAGTTGTGCAACAACAAGAATGCCTTCAAACAAATTGCATTCACATGCAACTTGCATCATACAAGTTGTGATAAACTGCCGCAACTTATCATGCTTTCCATAAATGCAGACGTAAGGCTGAAAAGTGCATTTACAACAGAAAATGCAAGCCTTACTTGCTCAATAAATCCAACCATTTCTTACCAAGCCAACTCAATGGTGACTTTTTCTGCTGAAAATCGTCCTCCTGTGAATCATCTTGACTCACATCGATGATGGAATCTCCTCTTCCATTCTTGTCAATCTCTTTATCCATTTGCTTCTTGTGTTGTGGATGAGTGGTTGGATGTGATGTCCAACATTGGTCAATGAGATGACCCCTCTTCTGACAATGAGTGCAAATATTTTGCATCCTCTTTTCACGTTGTCTTTGCTTATAAAGTTTCCTGAAAGCGGTCAATCTTTTCCAACATTTTGAAACATGATGGTTATATAAACCACAATATGTACATGGATTTTTTCTTCCATTTTTACATACAAATTTATCATGCTTAACATAATCAAAAGAAACTGAATTATATGCAGAATTATACCTTGAGCATTCACCTTTATCGCCTCTTTGAGGAGGTGAATTTGAAGAGTTACAAGCTCTCCTTTGAAGACCATCAACAGTGTTCTTGTCCTCATCGCTGTCACAACTCTTTCGTTTCACACATTTGCATTCATCTGGAACACAAGCTTTGCATGCTAGAGGGGTTGAACTTTCAACAAAAGTTCTTAAACTTTCACCTTTATAGCCTTCTTGAGGAGGTGAACTTGAAACAAAATTTGTTCTTAGAACTTTTTCCCTTGTCTCCTCAACTTTGGAATTTGCTCCATTTCTTCGTTCATATCCAAGACCACAATACTTAGGTCTCTCTTCAACAACAATAGTCTCAACAATGCCTTGTGCATGCTTGCCTAACCCTTTACCTTCATAGCCCATTTTTAACAATAACTTGGACCCTATTCCTCTTGTGTGATTTTCAAAAACACCAAATCATTCATCTTGAGAGGAATTTGAAGATAAACTAACAT